>JAFBJW010000038.1:3637854-3689216 GCA_016785235.1 Pseudorhombus dupliciocellatus
ACTGGGCCCCCCCCCCCCCCCACCTCCTCCCCATCCACCTACTCCCTCCTCACCCTCCTCCCCTTCCTCCCAGTTGCTCCCCTCTGACTATACACTGTACGCACACACACTTACACACACTCACACACTCTTTCCCCTACCTCACACACACGGACGCCTGGACGCTGCAGCGTTTTTTTTTTTAAAGAGTGTTTCCAGCCCTGGATAGGAGGGAGGAGGAGGAGGAGGCAGGAGGAAGGAGATCATGTCCAGATCTTAAAAAGAGAGAGAGAGAGAGAGAGAGAGAGAGAGAGAGAATAATCATCAGAAATCGGATGGATGTGGATGGGTCGGTGTGCGGGCGCTGAAACACGGTGGGGCTGAGTGTCATTGCAGACATGGGTCGTACGGCACCTCTCGCTCGGCTCCTCGGGGAGTGTTTTCACCGTCAGTCCTTCAGCGCTGGAAATGGCGTTGTGATGCTGAGCGCGGAAGACGCAGCGGAGGCGGATGCCAGGGAATAAAGAGAGAGATATCTGTATGATCACCTGCGCTTTTCTTCGGGGTCGGATTTTCGGTAGCGGCGGACAGTACCATGGTGAATTACCAGAAATACATTACTGTTATGCAGCTGGCTCTGGGGGTGACCGCCTCCAACAAAGAACATTGTCTTCCGCCCAGGAAGCGTATGTGGTGAGTATATGAACCTCGGTGCGGATGCTGCTGCTGCTGCTGATGCTGATGGTGGGGATGCGGGTTGGGAGGAAAAGCGACGGGGGGGGGGGGGGGCCGATGAGACCGATGATCCGAGCTGTCGCCTCCTACATCTCGGGAGAGGATGAGCGGGTCACGGAGCCACGGTTTGCCGCCGCTCACTCTCCACAGTGACATAATATTCCGCCACTGCAGCCAGTCTGCACCATGTTGCCTCCATCACAAACCCATAGGTGCACGGGCAACTACCGAGTTGCCCCCCCCCCCCCCCCCCCCCCCGTGCGTGCCCCCCTCTCGTGCGCGCGTGCGTGCGCGCGCGTGTCCTCCCTCTTCCTTCACTTTGTAAAGTTGAATGATGTCATAGCCTCATCACTGTTCCTTCTCCTTCAACTCCATGTGCTTTGATGTACCATATGGCCTCCACTGCACTGCTGTGTGTTGTCGCTGGGAATGTCATCATCAAGCTAACCATGTGGTGAGCCATCATCATCATCATCATCATCCCTCCTCTGCCTCCCACTGCTGTGTTGTAACTCATTAATAAAATGCCAAAAAAAAAAAAAAAACAGAAGCATGAACCGTGGTCCTCTGCTGTCTTTATTCTCCAGGCCTCACAAGCGCCTCTCACGCTCCTGTCCACATTAAACGATTTCCATCCGCGGCTCCCAGCATGTGTCTCTGTGTCCATCCACCTGTTCAGTGTCCTCATTGCTCTGCGTGTGCTCCGGTATATTTCAGGGGACCACCTCTAACTCACTCACTCTCTGTGTGCCTCTCCTCCTGCGGCCTTCCTCTTTTGTTTACTTTGAGACAGTCCTCCTTCTCTCATTCCCTTTTTTGTCGCTGTAAGCAGATTGCTGCTGGGGCTGCAACGTGAATGTGTGTGTGAGGGAGACATAGTTTCCTCTAATTACACACGGATAACCATCTTGTTTGAAAGCAAAGATGGTTAATTAGGAGTCAATTGGCTCAATGGCATTCTGATAGCAAGTGTTCTACAGACTCCTAAATCCAGCGACTGGTGAGGCTCATTTAGCCACATAATGCAGCGACACTGGTTCTCCAGTGTGTGTGAGATGCATTTCTGTTATCATCACCTTCTACATAAACCCTTTTTTGTCTTGCAATCCATTGAAGCTGAAATTCCCCAAACACTGTGTCGTCTCCAGACAGATTATCGTGATCAAAAGAGGGTTTAGAGACCCTCACACAACCTAGAAGTTAGAACATGTCAAATTCAAATCAAATAAGAAACAATTCCGTTAGTGTGGTGATATTTGCATTTTACTACTGTATCTTAAATGTATTAATTTTCGAGAACATGCCCCTCACACTTTTATGTACAGTGAGTGATGTCAGGGAGGTGAAAGTGCTGCTGTAACCTGAGCAGAGGTCAGACGCTCATCATATGCAGCTTTTTATCTCTTGGTCTTTTTGGCTAATCATATTCTTTAGTAATCTTCTTATAGGTCTAATTTCCCTCCTGGGAGAAGATGAGGGATTTCACTGAGACACAGAGGACTCCTTTCATGTGTCTTGATTCTTCTGATACTGTTCTCCTAACCCTCATATCTCCATATTTAAGGGGATTGTGTTAAGGGCTCCTTGTTGCATCTGTGCACTGATACACAAAGCTAAAGTAGTTATGTAACTCCTGGTGCAAACTCTGACCTTGTTCAACTCAGTATTTTTTTCTACAGCTTGAGTGAAGAGCAGTGGCCTCAACTGCTCCGAGATGACATGACAAGCACTGATCACCTTAGAATTAGTGGTTTTGTTTTTTAACTTAATAATCAATATTATTGTTTTTTTTATCATATATAAGCGTGTCCTCGTGACCTGAACACAATATTCACATTTACTTTTGTTGAAGACTCATTATTGTAACAATGTGGACACCAACATACACGCTTATTACGCGCTTCAAAAACACTGAATCTGTGCATGGCACTAATTCAGTAATATCATATGACAGAGCTGGTGTGGTACGATTAATAATGAAACCATGAAAAAAGAGTCAAAGAACTTCTCTCGAGGATGCTTTCATGGCGCAAGAGACAAACAGCCGCACTCTCATTCACTTCCCCTGATAGCATGTGTGGAATGGTGAGAGTTAAAAACATATACAATACAGTGGCTGGAATTAATGTTCAAATTCAGTGTTTATTGTTGTTTTCATCCTGATGTGATAGAAACAGTAGTTGTGTAGTGGTAATACCAGTAGTACCAGTGGTAATGTGATTAAACTTCCTTCCCTGTGGTTCACACTGCCCTCAGCAGTCGCTGCACTCTATCGGGATTTTGGAGACCTCCTCTCTATTGGTTTAAGCTTGTTCCACAAATAATATTGATAATTTGATTAAAGTGACCTTTTAGATCAATACAGCTATACTCATTAACACTGTCCATGTATATAGTCCAGATATGCACCACTGGAGCTGGAGCTAGAGCTATGGTAGTTAGATTTCAGTTCCAAGTTACATTCTCTATACAAATACACATGTTTTCTGTTTCATATATTCTGATAAATATGAGCAATGATGGAACATGGAAACAGTAGTTGTGTAGTGGTAATACCAGTAGTACCAGTGATAATGTGATTAAACTTCCTTCCCTGTGGTTCACACTGCCCTCAGCAGGCGTTGCACTCTATCGGGATTTTGGAGACCTCCTCTCTATTGGTTTAAGCTTGTTCCACAAATAATATTGATAATTTGATTAAAGTGACCTTTTAGATCAATACAGCTATACTCATTAACACTGTCCATGTATATAGTCCAGATATGCACCACTGGAGCTGGAGCTAGAGCTATGGTAGTTAGATTTCAGTTCCAAGTTACATTCTCTATACAAATACACATGTTTTCTGTTTCATATATTCTGATAAATATGAGCAATGATGGAACATGTGAATCAAATGTTATATGTAAAAGATTAAAGGACATTTCTTTTAAAAATTACATATCTATAAAGTAAAATACTATTAAATACTATTCATGATTTGGAAAGGCACTATAGATTATTGTGTTGCCATTCATTATCCTTTATCCTACAGATGTACGACAGGATGTGACATCACTGACAGACACAAAAATGGCCTCCATTGCATTTACATAAAGAAAGGGCTCATTGTATAATTCACGAATCCTGTTTTTTAAGGTTTGCTTTTTACATAATTGCAGCATTAATTCTGTCCCATTTCTGTTGGAATGATCAGAGCCGCTTCCCGTTCTGCTGATCTCACAGCGTGTGGCGGTGAGATTACACAGCGCTCTGCCTGAACACTTTCACCATCCAGCAAGCAGAGACATGCAGCGTGAGCCATGTGCATCATATTCTCCCAAAATGAGAGGAGACACAGCTTCTCTCTCCTTTGATAAAGACTGAATAGCAGCAGCAGCGGCGGCGGCAGCAGCAGCAGCCCTCTAAATTGGGATTAGTCTTTGCAAACAGATGTTCCACTTGCCTGCAGTCTTAAAAACGCACTCCCGCTGAACACAGCCAAAGATTGGCATTAACCTGACTTAATGAACTTTACACTCTGTTGCAAGCCTGCAGGGATAATACAACAAGTCCATTGTGTTTATGTAATGTTTCCTGTTATTTTTATCTGAGACAAACGCAGGCGCATGTCGTGGTTATAGCTCATTTCGGCTCGCCCTCGTTGCTGAGTACGATTGTGTTTCTCTCACTTTGTGATTTTTATTGTGTCAGACACTGTTCAGGATCGCTCTCTGTGTTAAGTGTTATATTAGCACTGGCCAGGATGGGAGGAATGAAGTGTAACATTGCCTATTGACCTGCTGATGAAGCAGTGGCCGTTATTGCTCAAACTAATCGTACTTGATGGCTCCTCCAGGCAAACCAAAGAGAGAGGGAGGAGAGGAACAGCAGCATAAAGTCCTGCAACTGATTAATGTGTGCCGCCGTCGCTCTTTCTCTCTAATGGCATCCGCCTCGTCGTGACCTTAACTGTGAACTACATTGTCCAGGGTGCAGTGTTCACAGAGAAAACCAAATGTGATCATCAGATCATCATATCAGGGCCAAGCAGACTCATCTGTACTGTGAACTATCCAAACAGCAGGAATCTGACCTGTTTGCTCAAATACTCATCATCATCTGACTCCAACAAAGAAAAACATCCTCCACTCCCCTGAGATTATGTTTGGGAGAATTTGATATTTTGGATTATTCTCCTCCCTACATGAACGTTACATCAGACTGGAACCCCAGTGAAGCAGATAAACTGGCTCTGTCACCATCGTCCCTCTGCGATGGACTGACCATGATTCTAAAATTCCCACAAGAAATCCAACTGCATTCAATCCCTCGGAAGAGTGCAAACTATCTGCACAGAGTTGAGGTTGCTTTCTGCTTTTGTTTCCAGTTTCTGGGGCCATTTTTTAAGGCCTCCATTTCAAATACCAGAAATTCTGCACTATAGGCTTATTCTCCTTTGTTGGTAGTAACAACACAAACAACAATGGTAGCACATTTTCACTTTTGTTTCACCTTTGTTTCGTCATCGTAACCTTATGTCACAAAGCCCTAATGTGCTATGATCTACACGAAGCAACAGTGGGGATGCACAAAGTAAGCTGTGACGGCATCATGTCACTAATGCCCAGTCTTTTTCAAATCTGCACTCTGGAAGGCATTTGCAAAAAAAAAAAAACTCCCTCAGTTTTAAAATCTGTATTAAATTGTTGTTTGTGTGCGTACAAGAGGATCAAAGGCAAATGAAAAATGGAAGGATGTTAATGCTAAGCTAAGCTAACCTGCTGCTGCTGGCGGCAGCATTATAATTAGCATTCACACATCAATATTGTGTTCATTCATCTTGTCACATCATCTTATCTCCAGGCAAGACAATGGAAAATCTCAAGTGCTTCAAAATGTAGAATGTGTCAAAATAAGAGGAAAATATGTCCATAACCACAATAAAGCGAAAAGGAGACATTAACATTCTGTCACCAGTTTATTGTACATTCTCTCTTGCTGGAAGTAAAACCCATTATTTGACACATATTATATATCTGATAGCGAAGAGGAATTCATCACAAAAGCAACGTGAATCCATTCGCTGCACATTATCTCTGAGTCGGCAGAGAAAGCTGGCACCGTGCTACATTCTGCCTTTGTGGCCTCAAGTGTTCTGGCTTAAATCCATTTCAGAATCAACATCCAAGAAACGAGCCTCTGAATGAAAGGCACTGCACCGGGCCTGTGATACAGTCCAAGCAGCTTTTCTCATTAGTCATGTTTGCTGTATTGTTTATGAGAACGATCTGAGGTCATCTGTAATTGACTGCATGTAGAGCGGGATGCTTTTACCTTGCATTTGCAGCCAGTAAGCTCTTTACTCAGCTTACGGCCACTGTTGAATTAATGCAGAGAGAAAGTGGAAGGTGACGTTCTCTTTCCTCCCATCTTTGTTCATTCCTTTCTCTCATGATTTCCCCTGCTGGGTCTCCAAACCCCCAGAGCTCCTCAGGGCCTGCTGCTGAGCATGCTAATAGATATCTACTGTCTCTGAGCTGCACCATGTAGACAGGATTTTTCCTCATTGAATTTTGTGTTTGGTAAATCCTCATTAAGACTGACTGTCCCGACACCTCGCGTTATAGAGGAACCGAGGAGGCAGGAATAACAGTACAAATGGAATAACATATTCCATACTAGGCTCATTCTGTGGCACTCATGTTGCTGGCTTTTCATTATGTTGAAGACTCATTAGGGGCCCCTGCTTAGACTGCTGCACCCGCGACCCGGTCACGGATAAGCGGTTGGAAAATGACAATGGCCTTATTATTAGTTTAATATAAATGATTTAAATGCTAAATGCTCCATTCTCCTCATCGGGACATATGTCGCTCTTTGGCTTGTTATCCTGATGTCACATGGCCTCCACAAACAAACACTCTCAGATAATGAATATGAGGAGAAGTTTAAGGTTACTTTATTTGTAGCTGTGGGTCAGTGTTGGAGGTTTGCATTTTATGAGAGATGCATGTGTTCAACACAGAGCACAGAGAGAACAGACTGGACTGAACAGAGAATGTGAGGCCACCACAGGTATTTTTCAGGTGAGGTCAACTGCAACATGCAAATTCATCACCAAATTCTATACACTGAAGCTGTAAGCTTCATGCATGTGAAACACGAAGGGAATCAAGTGCAGTGTTAATGGGATCAGAAGGGTTTCATCAATGTTTCTTAATAAATATTTCAGCAGTGAAGGAAAACAATATTGATGCTGTGCCTCTTGTGCACATGTCACCATGAACCTGGTGTGGCCCAAAGAGCAGCAGAGGCCGAAGCTGCAGAGCTTCCTGAGCTCCAACCAGCTCCCCTACAGGGCCTCAGTGACATTAAATCCAATTATAGATTTCCTTAAATGCCATTTTATCCAGCGGGGGACTTTGGCATTTTGAAAAGCGCAAACGTGACCACAGTGTTATTTTTTTTCCCCTCTTCCTCCATCTTGCCTGTGGCACTTTGTCCTGCTGTGATACAGCCATGCTGGGTGTGCACTTACTTGCCCTGATGTACTGCTGTGGTTTGTCTTTGTCCTCCTCCTGTCCCCCTTCCATGCTGACCTCAGGATACACCCCAGCCCAACCGCTGGCTCCGTCACAGCAGCGTCCTCAGCGAGCACCGCACAGGGCAAGCCATCTCTCCGCCGCATCAAGGGCCGCATACACAGGAGCAAGAGCCTGGACAGCATCGATCTCCTTGACTCCAATGTAAGTAAACTGACTGTAAACACAATGGCTTAATGAATTGAATCTAACAGCGATCAGCCATCTGAAATGAGAAAGATTCGATTATAGTGAAAATAAAACGTTTAGACAATCTCTCTTTGTTTGATTCTCTAAAAGAGACGTGATGGATTGTTAAAACATCCAGCATATTTTCCTATACTCCAAACACAGACATTTGACATTAGAAATACCCACAAAACTGTTAATCGACAAAAAAAAGCTTGCATAAGGCAAGTAAGTATCTATATCTTGGGTAAATCCATAAAGATATATGCAATACTTAAGAATCCTATGATAAAATGTAATTATTAAAAGCTACTTGACGATGAGATGCAACGGAACAGGATTTAGCCTCAGGAGTCTCTTACATCACAATGATTTTTCAGCATGACTCACACAAAGATTGCAAATGATGGCAGAGTCGCATATCGCAAAAGAACATTTCTCATAAATTGCAGATCATTTCCAGTGCCCTCGAGGGCCCCTTCATTATCATGCACGTTACAGTGGAGCGGTTTCTTCACAGCTTTAGGAACAGAGCTGAAAACGGTTTTTATTGCAGCTCCATCATGTCCAAATGTTACTGTAAGAATATTTGAGATAATAGTATGAGGCAGCAGCAGCAAATCACTGGACTATGCAACAGACCAGCCCTTATTGAATCTGTATAGTATCGAGTATAAAAGGCACGTGATGGTTTTGTGAAGGAGAAGAGATATAACACAAACAGTCATGACCTTTAGAGCTGCTGGAACGTGGAGTCATTTAGATCTGTCTCCCACTGTTTCCAGCTTAATGCTAAGCTAACTGGCAGCTGGCTGAAGCCTCATGTTGACCAGGAGTGGGGGTGCCAAAGACTCTGTCCCTTCAGTGAAAGGGAATAGTGCAGTTGTCCTCTAACCAGAAGGTCGGCTGTTGGATCCCAGTCTCCCTCATCTGCATGCCAAGGTGTCCTTGAATGAACTGTATGGATGTGTGTGAATGGATGAATGCGCTTTGCGTGATAAGAAAAACATTCTATAAATACAGATCATTTTTATAATATCATTGAAGGAAACGCCTTAACAAGGGAATTTTCACAACAGAGTGTGACATTTTTATTTTCTTTGTAATATGTACCTCTCTCGCGCATTTCTTTCAGTTTTCAAAACAAAAAAAACAAAAACTGAAGAGACAATGAGGTTTTGCTTCCATTAGGCAAAAAGCAGGAAATTCGATTTGAACATCAAGGCTGTAATCGATGAACAAACGCATCTTATCTTCACAGACCCACTCAGGAGTCTCAGGGGACTAAATCCTCACACTGTTCTCCAAAGCTCCAGGTCCAGCTCCTGTCTTTTAAATCTAATGAATGATCATGAAATATGTTTGATACAAAAGACACATGAATCCACAAAGCAGTGGTTTAGATGCTAAGCTTTGATGTGTGAATCAAAGCACACAAAGTTGTGACACACGCGCACGTATCATAGCGTTGTTTCCAGACAGATCAGGAGATCGCTGCAGGGCCTCAGCCTCAGGGGAATGATATTGTGTTGATGGCTATAACCTGACTGTGAATTAATCACAGTCACGCTCCATCTCATCAAAAGACACCACAGAACCACTCAGTGAGAATGATTGAATTATTGATAAGTGCTGGTCTGCAACAGTTTTACTGACTTCTGCTGATTTGCAGTCATAGCTTATTTATGTTATTTGTACACAGAAAGTTATTTGAAATGCCTTTTTCGTGAAGCTTGAGAGTCCACCTTTCTTAAGCCACTCTCTGATATTCAGATTCATTAAATCAATCAATAGCGGGCTAATAATAATAATTTTGACCTGACTCTGGCACTTCATCACGATCGTCACAGTGAGTATTTATCCTGAGGGTGGCAGAAGATGAGACTTTCCCTCAGACCCTTAAATGTCACCTTCAGGTTGAGGGCACCGTAGGAAAAGTCAAGAATCAATAAAAACATGAGGATGCATCTATATCAGTGCCACAGTTTGTGTCAAAGGAAAAGTGTTCATCCACATTTTAGTCTGATCAGCAGCAAACTGACTGTGGCTACTTAAATATATTATCTGGCAAGTATGAGGTGTGATTATGATTATTTCCCTTGATTATAAAGCCAGTGCACACTGATAAGAAACAGTCATTTAATGGTATAATTTGTTAGTTTAAACACAGTGAATGTATCCCAGCACTTAATAGTCTAATCTTTATTTTAAAGATAATCGAGAAGTTCCCATCTGGTAAACCTGTCGTTGATATGTTGATGGTTTTAGGCTGTAATTGTCAGATAAGTGGTCGCCTTGATTTGGAGCCGCACGTATAGTTCAGCTGAGTGGAAAACGCTGCGCAACGACTCTTTCTTCTCTTATCCTGTCCTGTTCTGTAAGTCACACCACATTGCACACGTTTGTCTTTATGGCCTGCCGCTCAGAGGACGCTCCTAACGGCCACTATCTCACCAGAGAGGTCCCAGCTCGAGCCGGGGCCTATCCACGGTATATTTCTTTTGTACAGGCTGCGTGTGCACTAGAGGAAAACTTGCTGACTTGCCCAAACTCAAATGCAGCTGATGGAAGTAACGGTCCGCCTTACAGTGAGTGATGAGACTGCAGGATGCCGAGCTGAGGAGCGGTTTCCATCGCATCCTGCTAAAATGTCACAACAGACACGGCCCTGCCTCCGCGCCGCTGCCGACGCGTTCCAACAGAAAAGTGAAGATATTAATCACACGCGTGTATTAATTTAGCGCCGTGGCTATCATTGCCCATCAGCGCAGAGCGAAATAATCAATTGTAGTTAAGACTTTGTTTGTATCGATTGCTCCATTTGATTGCTTTTCTCTCTTGATAGTCAGGGGAGGACTTTGGCACCGGGCCCACTCCCACTGTCATTTGTGTTGGCAAGCAGCTCACTTGTTCACAGAAAGCTTGAATCACATTTTAGTGCTAAGGCTGCAGAAAGCACAACAGAGATGGAGAGGAAGAGGGGGGGGGGGGGGGGGGGGCAACTGTTTTTTTTTCGGGGGGGGGGGGGGGGGGGGGGGGGGGGGGGGGGGGCTACAGTCTTTTATGCACCCGGTGCACTGAAGTTATTTTTCAGTGTTCATCAGTGACACATCTGCTCATTCCAGAGTGGCGGTGTGGACACTGGCTCTTATAGTGATGAAGGTTTTCATCTTCAAAGTCTACAAAGTCATTTAGCAGAGGCTTTTGTCCAAAGCAACGTACAATGAAGCACAATCAAAGAACCAGGAAGGAAAGGCGACATAAGTAAGTGCTGAGGACTGTGCAACATCTCACTGTGCAACAGTGTGTGTATTCACGTAAAACACATGGAAATTATGAAATATGATTTATTATATTTCATAATTTCCACAATAAAAGCACACACAGAATGCACTTTGTGGCCCTCCTGCATTTTAGATGCTAAACCGATGCCCCCGTTTTTGATTTTCTGTTTTTGAACGATCCATGCAGAATTGTTCCTGCCCTCTCAGCTGTTTGGAGAAAATAGAGGAATATTTACTGCAGAGGCCATAACCAGGTGAGCTGCAGAGAAAAAAACAGGCGCGTATTAGCCCGGAGAAGACTAACTAAAGCCGAGATGAAAAACACAATTAAATTAATTACTCCTTTACAGATCAGGATCAGTCATCAAACTGGGCCTTGAGCTTTGCCTTGGTCAACGACTTAATCTCTTATTAGTTCTGCTCGCCCCATCTCACTTCTAAATTCCCATCCTTGGCTGCAGTCTGCCGTGGACAGACGCGCTCTGCCCCCCCTAACCACCACCAAAAAAAGCCCCGGCGTAAGCATTTATTCGCTGCTCAGTCTTCGGAAAGTGCTGCAGATGCATTATATGGGGGGGAGGTGGGGTGGGGGTGTAGAGCAACTGCAGCTGAATTAACCAATCTGCATATTCAGGGGCCTGTTAGGGGGAGATTGTTCCTGTGTGATGAAGGCGTGGAGGTGCATGAGGGTGGGAGCTGGAGGGCTGGACCTGAGTGAGACACACTCACTGGAGAAGCGAGAGAGCGGGGCAGAGCAGGGGGGGTGGACGCAGCAGATTTATCACCACCAACACTGTAGGAGGCCTTATTGGAAGGGGGGGGGGGGATGAAGAGGGGAAGCTTTGTGATTGGAGCTGCAGCTGATTTTCTCCGGGTGAGACGGGTTTGTTATGTAAGAACAGACTCGAATGGATGGGGGGGATTTTTTTTTCCCCCCCGTCCTGCAGGTGATGAGCTCTGGGGGATGGTCGGAGGTGATGGAGGGGGGGTTTGTGTGTGACAGCGAGGTGGAGCTGGCCATGCGTGGTGCGTGCAAAGGTGGCGCGCGCGATGCCACGAGGTGCGCGGAGGCGATGACAGATGCTGAGTTTGTTTCTCGAGGCTGTGACTCAGGATCAAGACCTACCTATGTGTCCTCTGATGGGACATATGGTAGGTCACTATAAGCACGGTGCACTGTGTGTATCCATCATTACATCTTGACTTTAGAGCCTCTCCAGCCGTGTGTTGTTTTTATGGTCGGCCTCGCGTCCCTCATCTACGCCAAATCATTTCAGGAGAGAAGACTCAAACCCACATAAATCCCAACTACTACTATTGACTTTCCCACATGATTTATGACATTAGTGGAATTAGAGTGGTGGAAAAAAAAAATGTACTGCTAAACCAACAGCACATACAATTATGTATTTTGCTGCAAAAGCCTCATCTGGGTCGCGACCAGAATAGAAGCCTGTTATAATTTGGGTTTATTTTTGAGGGGCGCTTGCGTTGTTATTCCGCCCATTTGAGTACTTGAGCGTCGGGTCAAGTGAAGGACAACCAGCAGGATGATGTAATGTTTGTGGGGAGTCAAGATGGTGGCCATGGCGAAGAAGTCAAGCATGACGAACGAGCCACTGGAGTGGTCGCGAGAAGACAATCAATCACAGGGTTTGATGCTCTGTAGATTAGATTGTCTGTTGATTCATTATTATGAGTCGAACACATGTTGTTGTTTTTTTTTGGTTGTTCACAGCAACTCAAATTAAGACAATAGGATTGCAGCCATAAGAAAAGCCTTTTCATCTATTAAGATCCAACGGCGAATGTGATTCCAAAATGCATCAGGAGCGAGTGTGTGTTCACTGGGTGTATCTAGCAGTGTGTTTGTGTGTGTGTGTGTGTGTGTGGTGAACCAGTGGTGTGCGAGCGTATCACACAGCCTGCCATGTTTGCTCGACATGTAAGATGCGTGTTGATGCCCCGGGAGGCACCATATGCTGTTTAGACTCGGGAGCGTCCCATCAACGTCGGGCCCGAAGGTGAACAACCCCAGCTCCTCCTTGTGTCTCCCTCGCTCAGCTCATGCGCGCATGATCAGCCAGCAGGGGTGGAAGACACGTAGGGCCCCTCTCTCTCCTCCATGCTTGTTTTCATGCCACCATAAATAATGCCGCATATAGATTTTCCCCTTGCTCGGCTTAACGTGGCCAGGCTTGAGCTGATGACTAGTGTTCGGCGGGAGTCCTGCAGAGGGCAGAGTTTTACAACATAAACATACCGCAGCACGAGTGCAACATCCATGTTTGTGTAGCTGATGGACAGAGAGCAGGGGTCAGATGTCCACATTGTGATTCTCTCTGATTCTTTTTTATGTGTGGTGATAAAACTGTAGTGGTGTTTGCCAATCTACATTTTAATATAATAATAGTAACAATAATGAATCAAGGTGTGAGGTCTATAGATGTGATGGGGTTTTCCATTCAGCCAACAGTGTACCCCCCCAGCCCCCCAGCCCCTTTTTTGTTTGTATTATGTTAGGGAAAACCTTGCTGTGTTAGCCATGTTAAAAATAATTAACTTTGTTTCTCTCGGGCTTTGTCAATATGTCAAAGTGTTAGTTGTGATCAAATGAATTCCAAGCGGTGTACGGTATCGTCTGGCTCCTTTCCGCAGTGCGGTAAATGACCCCTGGGTAATTTTTCTCCCCCTTTTTTTCTCTCCTGTCTCTGTTACCCCCCCATCGCCTGCCCTCACCAATACCCCACGGCCTGGTCTGAAGGGGGCACCTGATCCCAGACCAGCAGGGCTTCTAATTGCTTCACTCTCATCCTGAGTGAGGTTGCTCCCTCGGGACCAAGCCATGAATAGACAACCACTTATGAATCCAAACTAATTTAAAGGTCCGTTTGATGGGAGATAAAATATTACAGCCTCTTCATTAATAATTTAACTGCCAGTGTACATCACAGGTCACACTGGGTGTCAGGTTATCCCGCTCGTGTGTTTCCCCACAGCACTGGAGATCTTAACAGTTTGTTTTTCTCAATGAGAAGCCTCAGAGTATTTAATTAACATAAATAATTAAACGTCAATATTTGCTGACGTTTACGTCAGTGTTTGAAATCACAATTGGATTGATCATGATCTTGTAGCTTTCCCTGAGGAAATCATGGTCAGCTCTGCCATCTATGATCTGGGTTTGTATTCAAAGGCAAAATAATTCAATTCCCTGTTTTCCTGCTCGACGTGCATCCACATTAACTGATTGGAATTGTTCCGCTTTATTAGCATTTGTGTTCCCTTCCTAGGCTAAACATACTTAGGTGATTGCTTGGTTGCTGCTGTGCATAATGCTGTAGTTTGATCCAGAGAGGATTTGGATGTTGGTGGCCTGTTGTCACATGATCCGCGGGCCGGGGATGTGAGGTCATTTTATGTCACCTGATATGTCTGAGCTCTCAGCTGTTGGTGGGAAATGAGATGGAGATTACAGGTTCATTTGAGGAATCTTGAAAAATATGTATATCTTTCCAGTAGCGGGGCTTTATTTTTTAATTTTAGCTCACTGAATCAGTAAGTCCAGATTTGTGCATGACTCAATCATCCTTTATGTTCACGGTGTCAGTTGATCTCTCTCCTCTTATTTCTTTGGCTCAAAATCTTTATATATTTTTATCATTTCATGAAATACCTGCCAAGTAAGGGTGAGTGATTTTTAAAAATGGACACTTGTGCAATAGAGTATTGATTAAGGATAATATATTTTGCAAAAAGTGATAATATAGATGATTATAAGCAGTACATTTTTGCAAAATCAGTTTTTATGCACACGTACAATGCTTAGAAGACAGCTTGCTTCCTTGCTATAGACTGATATTTATGAACGTATACTGATTTAGTTATTTGATTGCATCACTGCAGTTAATGCAACTCAAATATGTCAAGCATGCTTCCCCGTCAACCAGATGACAATGTAGCTGAAATTAAAAAGTATTTTACAATCCCCTGGACTCAAACCACAAAGAGAAAAATGAATAATCTGTAAAATGCGTTGGCCTTTCCATAAAGAGCTGAGCACACACAATCCCGAGGAGACCAGAGCCGACTGCATCATCATTATAATTATTATGTGTGTTTAAAGCAGAGTCTGAAGGTGAATGATGAGCTAGTTCTCCTATTGTGGGGCAGGTGGTGCAATCACAAACTGTAACATCAGCTGCTAATAAGCTGGACAGAGAGCAGGCGGCTGCAGCCAAACTCCTGCATTTTCCTGCTGCACAGCCTCAGCTCACAGAGGTCATACTTCACTCTTCCCGTAAAGCGCCTTTTGATAAGTGTCTTTTCTTTTTCTTTTTTTTCCTGCTGACTTCACAAAATATCTAAGGCTTGCATGGATCATAGATCCCCTGTCTCTTTCTCTCTCTCGCTCCCTCTTCAGCTCTGATTGTGCTGCACTGTGTAATCATGGGGCATTATGAAACCCTGTTCAAGGAATTTCTGTCCTGAACTAATAGGTCGGCTGTCAAGTCTGAGCTGCCGCCTCACGCTGGAGGTCAGAGATACTGACAGAGGACGACACGGAAATCACAGAAACACAAGCCTCTGTACAGTAGCCAGCTCACTCCATTATGGTATTACACTGCTGTACTTCAATTTGTAAAACTAAAGACTTGATAACAAGATAAGACGCACACAGTTACGGGTATCACCTTACAGCTTTGGCAGCACGGTGTCATATAATATCGCTTTTTTTCTCCCTCACAAATGCATTTATTTTTCCTCTGCTGCAGTGCTATGTTTAACATCTGTCATGTCATTCAATAGCTGCAGCCATTACAGCTCACAGATAGTCACGCCAACCTTTGCTTAGTAGGCTGTTTTCCTGACCTGCACAGCTGAGAGGTGACTCACTCACCATCGGGGGCAGTGCTCCCTCTAAAAGCCAACCCGCTGTGAATTCCTAATTTGCTCCTCCACTCGTGTCATCCGCTCCTGAAGTCGTACCCCGGTTCGGATGCTGCCTGTGTATCTAAATGTGCTAATGGGAGCGAAGGGGGCTGCGTAATTCTGCTGCACGACATGTGGAGCTCCCTCTGTGCGGTGGGAGCCAGTGATGCAAATGCTGTCTGTAGCATTAACAGAGGGTATTTCAAGGGCTTCAGCTGAGATGCATTAAGCAAGTCCACGTCTTGGCCAGTTCCATAACACATGCATGAAGATGGGGGACATAGTTTGCTTTCATTCATTCCCAAGGGGGATTGATAGTTTGATTACATGTCTCAATACTAAATCAAGTTTAAATCTTGTGATATGAGGAGCATCATCTGGCCCTTTAGCCACGTGCAGGTCAAAGAAGAACCGACCATTTTTTGTTGAGTTTCCTTCATATTTCCAACATATTTGTTTATCCACTGGATATTTATGACTGCCCTTGTTTATTGAATTCTTATGACCTTGGCCAACTGACATTATTCCATTCAAGATGCCCCCCCGCCCCCTGTTGTCCTCCCTATCGTCCAATGGAATTTGCAGCAGGTCTCCTTACGTCAGCAACATTGCAGGACCTCTGTCCTCCTCCGGCATTACATTCAGCCCCCTATCTTCTCCTGTGCTCATTAGTGCCAGAGGTAGAGGTGACAAGAACGGTCATGCAATCTCAAAGTGATAAAATGCACAATGGAAGGTGCTTGAGAGAATAAGGTTCTCCTGGAAAAAAAGCAGCACACGAAAAACAGCCTGGAGTGCATGTGATAGAGACCTAAGAGTGGGGTTTGGTGCAGTGCACAATTTACATTCTACTGTATATTGATTAAATCTGTATACCCCATGGGAAGGAGTACTGAGCATCGTGGCTGTAGGGTGGATTTTAGCTCTATCCTCTGCATTTTAAATGGCTTTATGCAGCATGTCATTACTACTAAAGTAGCCTACCTCAGCTTTCCCAATAAAGAGTTTATGTTTGCTGTAGTTAAAAGTGTTATCCAAATAGATCTTTGCAGGTGAGGCAGTATAACTTTAGAGTGGAATATCTTACACATTATGGGCCTCTAATCTTCATCCCGCAGAGTGTATTTTTTAGAGCGCTGACACATATATTGTGGTGTTTTACCCACATTCATCACACAGTCTGCTTACAGATACACAAGGGAAGACAGGGCAGATAGGAGTGTGAGGATGTTCACATCAAGGCAACATCGACTGCATCCTGCTGATGGATGTTTCCAAAGCAGGTGTAAGAGAACAATTTTATACACCCCTCTGTTTCCGTGCATGAGGGTGATGTCACTGCAGACATAGATCTCAGTTGCCCTTAAATTCTCTCACTGGTTTATTAGCTCTCTGTTTGATCAGGGTGCTTGTTAAGAGCTCTTAAAATATTGAACTGCTTACGTCACATGCAACAAAGGCAAAGCTTATAATGCTTTGACTGCACGTTAGTTCTTTATACCAGAGTTGCCTGCAGAAGATATAGTTCATATAGTATATTTTAGCACGATTCGATTTTAGATGCAAAAACATATGCCACATTTTAGGATAAAGCACTTATCAGATCTCTTATATATGACTGTTAACCTTATCAGATCAACAGCAGCAAAAATATCTGGTTGAGGCGACAGCTCAGATTTGCAGCATAGTTCATGTTTAAAGAAAGATTAACGCCACCATTAAAACCAGTAATGGCCCATTAGTATTGGCTGTGGCCTCCATTTAAAGTTATTATGAGCTAATATTGAACGCACTATTGAATCTTTGCAAATGCACATGCACTGGCTCTTTTCTAACAGTGCACCAGACTGAGATATTTTTATGATGCGTGTTGTTTTCGTAAATCACGGATATCAAATGGACGGCAGCGGGATGGCGACAGTTGCATCCACCCCTCCATATGTGCGGTGGAGACTTCTGCCATGTTCACCGGTTCGTTTCCATCCTCGTCGATGACGGTTTACTCTTACGCTGGAATGGCGCTGGATGCAGCTGGAGATGTGCTGCTGCTGCTGCTGTGGACTCTCTCTCTCCGCATCCCCCCCGCCCCCTGCGGACAAACCGGAATGGTTTCTTCCAGGCGAACCTGTCACTGTCACCGCGGCAGCCGGAGCGTGAGAGCGGAGGGGGGGTGACGGAAGGCTTCATCCACTGCTGCCATTGCGGTGCGGCGGCCGCTGCTGCTCTGGAGCCACACCAGGAAGATATTTCCAGTTCTTTTATTCTCCGTGAGGGGTTTCCCCCCCCGAGAGCACGCCGCGAGGACCGTTGCTTCTGTAGAAGGTGAATGGGTTTCTCAATCCGAGCCGTGAGTACGCTGCTTGGGGAGAGTGTTTTTTTTCTGTGAGGCTGCAGCAGCTGAGTGGATGTGCTGTCTCCCAGCGGGGACCGATAACGGTGCAAGCCGAGGTAACTTAGCTGCTAGCGAACTGTATCTACGCGCTATGCTAAAGCGCTTAGCTAGTTGCCCCCAAAAAAGCGCTAACAGTGTCTTGTGGCTGTCGGCGTGAATAATTGCGCACGTCACCCGCGTGCATGTGTCGGCTTGTGTTGGGTCACAAGATGCCGTGCGGTCGAGCTGTCATCGGGCCGACGGGCTGTTACCGCGTCAAGTGCGCGGAGCGTCCAGGTAACGTTAGCAGGGATGAGCTAGCCTAGCCGCTGGAACAAAATGTCGGCCAGCTATGGGTCGTTTTGACCAAGAGGGTTTCGGGGGCTGGGCGGGGGGCACAGGATTTATGAAGTGTCAGGACTGCCAGAGCCAAAGGAGGGAGCGGTGACGCGAGGTCAGCCGCCTGAAATACGACAGCGGTTTTCTAAATTAACGGGAAGGTCATCGGGCAGCTCGTATTGTTTTGATAGCGGTGCGCTGGTGCAGCCGAAGTGGGTGAAGCTAGGTAGCATCTGGCTAACGTTGGCTTGTTCGCAGACTTAAGTGGCACAGTAATACCTACCTATGGTCCTACCAGCTGTCATAAGAACGCAGAGTCATGTGTGTGGCTGCAGTCCTCCGAGTTAACCATCCCACCATCATCTCAGATCTGATGGGGCAGCTGCTAACATGAACTAAGGGCAGCAGTCGTCACCTGTTGAATATTGATCAGGCTGGCCAGCATCGTCTGTGTGTCACTGGGATCACAGTTCTGTGTTTGATCATTTCCTCATGAGCAACACAGATGGATGAGGAAGATGAAGGCACATGCAAAGCTTTGTACTAGATGTCAAATTAAAGCATCACCAATGATGGCCAAGATATTAGGTACTAAACATGTCAGCAATGTCATTTTTAGGACTATAACACTTTTGATTTCCCATATTTCTGCAAGCTTAGGGTTTAAAGTCAAGCCTACAATTATTTATTAAAATACTGAAAACAACGAGTTGCCTCAATTTAAATTTACAATAATGAAATGATGTTAAAGACAACATTTCCCATGGTCCCTGGTGCTTCAGGAACTAGGTATTTTGTTTTTTTTGACTGAAAGACCTCTTGCTCCCCAGGTTTAATTTTGTAAGATGAAAGTGTGAAGCGTTATTACCTATCATAACTGGGACGTATGTAATTGATGCATCTCCCCAAGTGAAGTACAAGGATTTATTATCACTGTTATACTTCCTGCCCTTGAGTCTATGACTTAATGTGTCATCGCTTGCCTCCTGATAGTGATATTACATAAAATGGCAGTTTGGCAGGGCAGCAGATCGGTCAACTGAAGTGGAGGAGGCACGGTGCAGATGCTATGTGTGGCAGCCATTAGATGTTTTATTGCCCGAATGAATTGACTGTTTATTTGAATAATTAAGGTGACAGTGCTGCACACTGGATGAGTCCTACAAACATGTTGCCTGAGAGGAAGAGAATATCTTTCTAGTCAAGGGCAGCCATACATGGTTGGCCTGTAAATCATGTTGCCCTGAGTTGTCATTTGTACAGCAGTCATCTGAGTCATCTGGGTTTCAGAATATGTATCTGATACTTTGCTTACTCCAGTAAAATTTGACTGTGGTTTTGTAGAGCTGTGTTTTTGTAGAAACTGCAATAAAAGACTCCAGCCAGTTGCAGGTTATAAGATGACAACAGACATACTAATGAGACTGCATCACTTTATTTATATGATGAGCTGCGGTCAGGAGAAACTAAAACTCCAATATATATTTTAACCCCTTCATTGCATACGTTTAATGTACAAGGAAATGTGTTATTTTATTGAAATAAAACCAGAGTCCATGGCCTCTGGTACTTCTTTGAAGTGAATAATGATCAAATTGTGCTCAGAGATGGTGCTGGGAAAAACAAACAAGAAATGGTGGGGGACTGTAAACATGGCATGTGTTTCATTGCTAGAGATAGCCTGGAGATACTACTAGAATAACAAGAACAGGATTTTAATGAGCTGGTCTGCACAGTCCTCTCGTACACCATGGATTTCTCTGTATAATTATCATCATTGTCAAGGCTTCATCTGTTGTGTTTTGAAACTCTGATTTTTGACCTTCTGTTTAATGTCTCCAGGACATGTACATTTAATCAGTGATTTCAATTCCGGAGGAGTTTTTGTTTTACAATACATCATAGCTTAATCCCCTCTCCCTCTTAATGTTCAATTAAATATTACTCTGCCTGCTGTTTAATTAATTGGCACAAGATTAATTACATTGCACAGTTGTTATTGCTGCTAACTTCACTGCATTGAAACATCATGGCATTTAATGGAATATACTGTAACACTGATTCAATGTTTAAACTATATTTATGGACAAAATACGGTGTAAGCAAAAAATAAACTACCATATGCATGACCATATTTCATGGATTAGGTTTTAAAAAGTGAATGGATCTTCTTTCACTCCTTAAAGATGTGATATGGGACACTGAAAGGTCATCACTTTGATACAGGTCTAATGCTGTAAGTTCTTCGTTAACATGCTGTAAAATATGACATTAAAGTCTTATGTTATAGAAGTACATCAGATCTCTCTCTTCACAATCGGCTTAGCAGTTTTGCTCACTTTCACACAGAAGTTACTAGTATAAATCAAGTCCATCATAAATTTCTCTTTGAATACGTGGGGAATTATCAGGATGCAGATGCTTTATCCTCCAGATAACATTTTAGCATGATCCAGAAAAATCCCTTATCACTGGCACTTTTCATGGGCACCGTTGTCCACATTTCAATCACAGTGACTGCGGGGAGGTGGGGCGCAGGTCAGTGGCTCAGCTTATCAGCACATTCCTGCCCTCCTGTGTGCTTTGTGTGGGGCACTGATAACTTCCACTGGGCTGAAAGAGCTCAGGAGCTGATTTCTTGGTCCATGTGTTGTGTTCATTGGCTCCAGCTGCGTAGCCTGAATGTAGGTTCTGCTCATACTGAACCACTCTTTAAATATCAAATTATTTGTACTACCTCTGAACATGCACAGACACCAACACTATGACACTGAAATCATCATGCACTCTAAACACAATGTACAGGTTTAAAGCACTGCAGCCTTAGCAACTGAAGCTTCTGTGCAGACCCAAACATCTTTGACATGAGACATTTTATTTCCACTGGTCACATGCACTCTGTCGACTTATCTCACACAAAACCATCTTTGTTTCCTGTAATTTTCCCCAGACATAACCACTTTAAATGGAACATAATTGTTTCACATCCAAATGTATTATTCATATATTTTAAATGTGTTATGAGCATTTTCCCAATATTCAAATAACACAGATCCACTGAAAGCCCTGATGTCCCAGTTTTCCACCAGCAACCATGCTCTGCATATACTTTCAGATCTGAGAAATATGGATGAATCATTGTGCATTGTGCATTAGTAAATCTTGTTTTTCTTTTTGTAGAATATAAAGGCACAGTCCATTTTTGTCCAAATGATTTGGTTCATTGGATCTAATTTGAGGCTGATAGGCACAAGGTAGCTTGGAGAGCAAACTACAGTATGTGTGGAATCTGTCACCTCTGTCAGGCTCTGCTTTGAGGGATGTAAATTTGACTTGTCCCCTTTGCCAGCAGTGACTCTGTCAAACTTGTCCAACTCCATCATTATCCTGACTGATAGTGGATGTCATGGCCTTCATGGCCTTAGGCCTTGGTCTGCTGTTTAGTCAGTGGTGTGGCATTTCACAGATGAATCTTGGCCTCACAATTGTATTTTATTTTATGTGTGTAATTCGGTTTGTAAGATGACTTGGGTTGGCATGTTTATGCTTTTCTTCTTTTTTTCCATGTTTAATGCATTCTGTGTTTTTGTTGACATTTAGAATTTGCTCCTGCATAGACACAAATAATCTGTATTAGCACTATGTTAATCCATTCTCAGCTGAGTCATTCATTTGCTTTTCATGGATGCTCAGTGCATCTGTGCCAGAGAGCGGGACAAAGACTACACTGGCTATGCTAATGATGCCCTTACATAAAGCGGTATCAGTAATAACAGTCTCATAAATGTCAGGAATTTTACAAGGAGCAGTGTGCTACAGGCAAAAGGGATGTTTAACATGTTGAGTAGCTGCCTTATGATTTAGGATCATACTAAGCACCCCAAGCTTTATATGGACAACCTCCTGATCATGTCTGTAATGCTGCTGTATTCGTCTCTGATACAGCCCATGATCACAGTAGTTTCTGTCACTGTGGTGTTTCCTGGAACAAACGATGTATTGTGAAGAGATGAGTAGTCCCAGACTTCAACATGGTCATGTCTACCATGTATTTCCTGTTGGTGATGAGGGAGCACACAGCTCATCATGGACAACAAGGAAGGCTTCAGTGTGTGGTTGGCACAAGCTCCAAGCTGCCTTAGGATGAAGTGACATGCTTGTGCACTCATGCAGTATGTTCCTCTGTGGAAAACACCTAGGCCTGAGCAATGGTGGGAGAAAACGACTCAACTACTAAAACAAATATTAACAGGCTTGATGTTGTTGTCCAATGTTTGGGTTGTTTACTTGAAATCACATTTAGTGTGTTGTTTTCAGAAAAATGACATGATATTGGTTGCCACTTTTGTAATATAGTGTTTGTCTTTTAAAGCCAAGGAAGCAATAGAACTGTTCAGAGATGTTTCAGCTGCTTAGCTGACGTTTTCATTGGTGTTGGTAATTCTTAATAACAGAGTGTTGAAACACAAAGCTTCCACCACCATGTTTTGCTCAGATGACAATATTAATCTGACTAACCTTTGTGATGTGTGGGTTACACAACTAACCCTTTTTTAATGAGCTTCATTAGCAACCTGTTAATATTATTAATGTGGATGTAAGAGGTGAGATGTAGTGGTGATTGTGTTGTCGTTGCATTTAGCAGTATACACAAACTGAGAGTCACGCTGTCATGCTTCACACATGTAACAATACTGACCATGAATCTCACAGGTAATCGGTCAGCAGGACGTCACTGACTGGATGTATAATGGATGCATTTAATGCAGTGCACCTGGGGAGGAGGGGTGTGCACAATACTCCACATGCAGAGAGAATTAATAGATACTGTTCTGGTTCAATGTGGCAGCTCAAGGGTTAAGTCCAATACAGCAGTTTACACTGCGGATGGATGTTCGCTAGTACTGAGGAGTCCCATGCTGTAGCGGAACTGCAGATCCTACACAGATCGCTGCCAAGCCAGAAGGGATTTGCTTCGATCCCATGAGCGTGTGAGGAGAGCATTTGAAGGAGGGACACATTCTGAAGAAAGATGCAGGCAGAGGAAACAGACCTGTCCTGGGCAGAGGAAGTGTCAGGGCGTCGTTGCAGGGTGTGTTTCATAACCCCTCACCTGTGGTCGTAATTTTTGTTGCTTCTGAGCTGAGGAAAGAGATAAGACAGAGAGGTGTGGGCCAGTGACTCCCAACAATGATTGGTGCGTTTACTGCTGGATTTACTGAGAAGTAGCTTGAGGTTTAAGATGCTTTTGTTTGCATCCTCTGGAGTGACCAGGATGAACTGATGTAAGTACCCCTGGTCTTCTACGCATCCAGTTTTATTTGAATCTTAAAACAACGAGATGAAGGGCTGAGATCCACGTCTGTTTTACTGAAGCCTTTAAATAATGCAAGTGTGTGTCTTTAGAGGCTGATGGTTCGTCATTAAGTTTTATGTCAGAGTTAATCGGTTTCATCTCTTGACCTTCTCAAAATTCATGCAACGCTGCATTTTGTCCTTCCTCTGTTAGAGGTCTGCAGCAGTGTCAAACCATGTTGTATGTGCAGTGTCATTTATCTCTCAGAGGACCTGCTGGTGTTAAGGCAGTGGCCTTCGTTAGCATTTGAATATGTGCTCCGAAGCAGGGGCGAGGGTTGGGGGGGGGTTAGCAGTTGTCAGCACTCCCCAGCACATCGTTCTCAATTTCTGAAGTCATCAATCATCGTATTCTTCTTGTTTGCTGCTTCACTGCCAGCAGCCACAGTGGAGCGTGATCCTGTTGTTGTTTTCTGTCATTGGCCGCAGTGCAACTGCACAGACTTCTGGAGCTAAACTGGTTTAGACTTAGCAATTTGTTGATTGCTGCTACACTTTTCTTTGTGTCAGTATCTTTCCCAGTTTGATTTACTGCCTAGAAAAATCATAATAAATTACCACTTACAATTGAATAGGTAGAGTTTATCATATGGGATTCTCCAGAAAATGTGTATTTGCCTAATCACAACTCTCATCATCACAAATTAAACTGTACGTAGTGTTGTGGTCACTTTTCTTCTGACTGGGATGGAAAGACAGTACAATTACATTTTTTATCACATTTCTCTGAGGAAATTCAGTTTAGTGTAGATGCCAATGCTATTATGTTCTTTGTTGCTCAGCATCAACACTTAATCATCTGTGATTGTAGTTAGAGGGTGACTCACTATTGCTGTAAGCTTTTTTCAGACGTATCATTATTGACGTTTATGCTTGCCAATATTCAGCTTTGTATAATCCTCCATTTTATAGAATAAATGATGTGATGTGTGTCTTTTATGATGACATTTTTCCACACACATTTGTTTCTGCATTCAAGTTTAATATGTAATTATTGTTTATTGTCTTTATGGTTAAACTCTAAAATATCAAGCCTTAATCGCATTTACTTAGGAAATATATATATATATATATTATATATTATATTATACATATAGATATAAACCTTTAGTATCAACCCTCCAAAGGCTGTGTGGGTCTGGCTTTAATGGTGCTACTTGTCTGGTGTAGCCACATTTACTTTCCCTGCAATTGAAAGTGATCTGTCTGTCTTTGTTTTCCTCAGACACCACAGACAAATCCAACAAATTGGCACTAGGGAGGAGTGAATGTATTTTCTTCGCTGCACTGCATCATTTGTTTCAGTCGATCCGTGGCATTTAATACAAGAAAAGGTTATTAAATGTTCTCCAGTGTTCATGCTGCAAGTTTCCCTTAAATCATTCTGTTGCAGCATCACAACAGCAGAATTAATGAGAACTATTTTTAGCACTGTTGGTCCCAGAACGGTCACAATTGAATAAGGTTCTGCTTCACCCAAAAACCAAAGACCACAGCACAGAATCTATTCCCTTATTCATTGAATTGAAAACCCCACCTTATCGCCTTTTCAGAGGAAATATTATTTGGTTTTTCTCCTAAATGGAGTTGGGGAAGCTGTACTATTTTATTTTTTAATAATACTCCAAATATAATACATATTAAAACACCCTGTTTATCAGTCATGCTAGGTTAGCACTCTCTAGACAAAGCAGTCAACTCCATGTCTGCTAATATTACATTGAAACTCATTGCAACTATTTATTTATATTGTTATGAACGGTTGTCTTGATTAACATGTGGTCTATGGTATGTAAACAAATGGCAAAAATACCAGTCTCAGTTTGAAAGAGATGAAGAAGAATGTCTGAGCATTTCTGTTCACAGAAGACTTGAAAACATCTTCTACAATCAGTCAATAACAGTTGAATAATTCAGTTTTTCAAAATAAAAAAATGAAAATTGATTTATCAAGTAATTGGTTCTCTGCTGTCATGAGAATTCATTATATGCAGCCAATGAATATAAAATCATTGTTGTCAGCAACATTTGAATGACATTGACATTGAGGAATATGCCACTGTAGGCTTGTGCTGTTTACCATTTTGGGATATTGACCCGACACAGCTCCTTTGGACCACGTCTTTCCTGCACGTTCTCCACCGTCAGCTGTGTGATCCATCTGTGTTGTCATCCATCTGTGTGTAGCTGTGCTGGCTCCCAAGTTGCCTGGTTGTAATCCCCCAAGCATGACCCAACTGACATGGTGTGTCTCCGCTGTGGAGCGGTTGCCAGCCCTGGCTCCGGCTTGTGGCATGAAGCTTCTGTTGGCACAAGTGTTTTGTGGCCATAAAGGGCGTACACAACAGTGCCACAAAAACTCATCAGTCAGGGGATGCTGACACGACTTTACTACAACAGTACACAGGAGCCTGCACAGCTCTAAGCAAACTATGGGAAAGTCATTCTTTCTCAAGTGTTTACTTGCCTGTTGAGATTAATGCCTGGGAATCCGCCTCTACAATTCTGGTTTGATTAAGAGTTGGTGACATGTTTGTGTTGGTCAGTAGTCCTGACCAGGCTGTTTTCAGGTGCAGGCATAGCTGGAAAGGAATAGTAAAAAAGGAAAAAAAAGGTTTTTATTTTTTAAATTAATTCAGTGTCTATTTTTAACCGTCCACAGTTGAGAGGAACTTTAAGACGGCCTGAAAATGTCACTTAAACAACACCACACTGTTCGCCTCTGTTACCAGAGCAACACGGTCTGCAAGAGGAGCAAACTAAATTACATCCCTTCAAAATGAAAGGTGTGTGTGTGCGTGTGTGAGTGAGTGAGAAAGAGGGTTGGGTGGGCTGCGGGAGGAGAGGGAGAGACACAGGACGCTGCTAAACCTCATTTCCCCCACCCCCCAAACCCCACTCCTAAACCCTGTTGTTGTTTGACTCCATCTTAGATTCCTCCTCTTCTGCTCCATCTGAGATTTTTCATCCCATTTATTTTATGGTGATTTATTTATATTCAATGTGACATATAAGGCATTCTGTAATCGTATTTTCCAGGCAACAAAATCACATTTCTCACATTACCGCTGCTACATAGGGCCCAAACACTTTAGTGTTTGTGTGTGTGCATGTTTGCGTTATGCTGCATTAATGTCTATAAAGATTTAGGGTGTGGGAATGTCAACAAGGAACATTTACCTCCATTACTTTTCAGTTTAGCGACAAACCCTCTATAAATTTAGAGAAAATGACTCCTTTGCGTCAGCGCTTCCTTCCACGGTGCTAATCAAGAAGATTCAGGGATAAATCCTCCTCCCTGAAGTGCAAATCTTCCGGTGGGAATTCATGCTTTAGTCTCCAGCAAAGGCTCCAGTCTTTTAAATATTCAGTTGTCCTTTTTTCCCCCCCTTTTTCAAATGCAATGTTTTCACCGTAAAAGGCAAGGAGTTCCCTTGTTCCACCCTTTGTTCTCCCTCTTTGTGTGAGTCCCACCATTGGCTGCTTGAAGAGTTTGTGACTTTTGTTGGTCAGATGAGACTTTTCTGGGGCCACTTGGGGCCATTTATTCAGCTGCCTATGCTCCCAGATGCCAGCTAACAGTTGGCGCTTAGCTGACAGGTTTCAACAGAAACGAGCACAAAGTGTTTAAGGAAGCTTTGGTGGTAAAACAATAAACAGGAGACAGTTGTCAAAGTTACTTTTTAACTTTTTTTTATCACCTTACCAAGATTTGCTGTTAATTTGTCAGTACAATTACACGAAAACCTCAATCTTAAACACTACAAGATAGATCATGGGTCCAGTGTGTCTTGAAGTTGTCAACACACTGAAGGTCCAAACATTGGGACTGATGCTGCTTTTGATCTCCTTTTAATATTTTAATATTGTGATTCATCTCCCCATCGCTCCTCTTTCGCTATGCTTTAATGAGCTGCAACATGAGATCATTCTCCCCCTTGAGTTTTCTGCCAAGGTGGCCTTCTGTAAGTGTTCAGAGGTGTCAAAAAAATTACCGGCAAAGCAGGAAGGAAATGTGGGATGGCTCCACCTATTAAGGTCAGAGACCTTGGACCAATTTACATGACAAATGGGAGTTATTGCATTAGGTGCTGATGTGGGTTGTAATTTCCCCCACAGGGACGGACCTGATAGTGTTTTATATGCACTCATTGAATGTCTAATGTGTCGTGAGATTGCAGTGGAGGTGAGACGATACAAAGGAAGAAATAAGAAGGAACTGAGCGGTTGGGTGCAGGGAACAGCGCTGACCCAACAGCTGAATGAGTCAACCTTCATCCTCTCCTCTTCGCTTGTTAATGTGATGGAGTGTGTGCTTTAATATCTGACTCACTGTCCGTGGGGTCTCATTGTGTCTATCACAGTGTTTATCATTGCGCATATAGTATTCAGTGCACTGTAAACATGGGAGCTCATACTGTGCGACAGCTATAGAGTGTTTCCATACTGACACCAGTATGTTGATGGTATGTGCTGTGACTAATAAAGAGCACCACACACAACAAACTCAGGAACCTGCTGAGTGGTTGTGACAGATGTAGAGCAACATTCAGTGTTCGAGGAAATGTTGGCAGGAGACATGACCTAAAGTCGAGTGTCTGAGGAATGATCAGTCCAATGCTACGTTGCTGTGCTGGGCCTCTTATGTTAATCACATTCTTATCTCTTTCCTCCAGAGCGCAGCAATGGAGGAGACTGTCATTTGGGAACAGCACACCGTTACACTACACAGGGTAGGTATCTGTTCTCCTCCCTTGTTTTCACTCTACATTGACTTACAGTCTGTTGAAATCTGTTTCTTGTCTCAGCATCTTTCTGTCGTCTTGTCTTTGCCCCATCCAGCCATTCTTCCCTTCCCTATCTATATTTTTCTTTTTGAATGCAGAGGTCTACATATTTAACCATATTTTATGTCAGACATTTCTCATTCTGTGTAATATGTACAAGCAGGTGATGATCTTATTTTAATAAAATTCTCAGGATCTATTAAATGTTAGTGTAGTCAGTTCTGTAATGTATTTCTTCTTCTTCTTCTCTATGTGTGCAGGCACCAGGGTTTGGCTTCGGGATAGCCATATCTGGAGGTCGGGATAACCCTCATTTTCAGAGTGGTGAGACCTCCATTGTCATCTCAGATGTCCTGAAGGGAGGCCCGGCAGAAGGCCTGCTGCAGTAAGATTGTCTTCCATTCATGGCAGCCTTGTCCTATTACTAGTTATTCGTATTAAATTACCCTGCCTGCTCCAGAATGATTCCAGCCTGACTGTTCTGTGTCCCTGTCTCTATAGAGAAAATGACAGAGTCGTTATGGTCAATGCTGTCTCCATGGACAATGTGGAGCATGCGTACGCAGTCCAGCAGCTACGTAAAAGTGGGAAAATTGCCAAAATTGTGAGTATTAAATTCCCATTTTGAATGAAATAGGAAACGTTGTAGGAATAGAAATAATTGCAAGGATATGAAACCAAATTTAAGCATGACAATGTTCCCTCTTACGTCAATGTGTGGAAATTCACTTTTGACTTTTGAAAAGTGTGAGTGATTCACCTCAGTTTAAGTGACTGCTCATCAGCAGGCTGATGTCAGATCTCATTTCCCTATGCCAGACAATCAGAAGGAAGAGGAAGGTGCATGTCCCCATGGGCCGCCTGGGGGAGAGGGAAACTATGTCGGAGCATGACGAGGAGGAGGACAGTTACGATGAGGAGATATATGAGACACGGAGCGGACGCAGTGGTGCTTACAGTGGTATGGGCGGGGCCATGGGCAGGCGCAGCGGCCGGAGCAGCGGTCGAAGGGACAGGGAACGCGAGCGCAGCGTCTCACGGGAGAGGAGTCTCTCCCCGCGCTCAGACCGCCGCTCGCACAACCTGCCCCCACGTCCTGCCAAGGTCACACTTGTGAAATCACGCAAAAATGAAGGTGAGGCTCACAAAGTCGGGGAAGGAAGTGGCAGTAGTGGAGGTTTTTGTATTTTGAACCTAGTAAATTCACTGGTAATCCAAGAAATCACTATTTTATTCACCTGACCAGTGCCAGACAGTCAGGCTTTCAGAAGCGAATAAGACCTTCAAATCAGCGTTGGTCAAGGGCCAGAATAAACAAAACTTGCCAGCCACAGCAAAATCCAAGTTAACTCAAGTCAATCTAAGTAGAAGAGCAATTAATCTTCTTTAATCAGTACTGTTAATCCCTCTGGGAGCTGCAGCTCTCAAAGCAAAGTGTGGTCAGTGTGGTGCAGTTACATGAACTCTGTGCTAACATTATCTTTGTTGCTGTCGTTCACTTTGTAAGCAGAATATGGCCTGCGCCTGGCCAGCCATATCTTTGTCAAGGACATTTCCCCTGAGAGTCTGGCAGCCAGGGACGGCAATATCCAGGAAGGGGATGTTGTACTGAAGGTGAGACAGAATGAGCGGTGCGGGGGTGGAGACAAGAAGCCGGGTGAACATTTGATATGTGATCATAAAATATTTAGGAAGCAATTGATCATTATTTTCTCTTTTACATTTTGCTTTGAACCAAAAAGAATTCATCATGTGTTGCACCAGCCTCTGTGCTTTAATGGCACTCACAGCTCAGTTAATTCACATTTTAAAGAACATTTAAATGAACTACGTTCCTAACGCTTCCGTTAAATTATTCACCAGGAGTTTTCAAAACTAAGTCTTAACTGAACCAGTAATTTATCATACTTCAGATTTTCACATTGCGCCCGATTCTATAAATGCAGCCACTTAATAAATGAAAGTTTAATCAGATCATTATAGGAAATAATTTTAATATTAATTCCAATTATACCCATTCAGTGACCTAACTGAACCTTTAGTTTCCCTCATTTGTGCTGCTTATCTTTTAAAGCAGCTAATGTTGCCTCAATTAATTGATGAATCTTATATTTTATAGGATTTCCTAAGGGTTTTAAAGTCTGTGACTATCTTAATACAGATATTAGCACACTTAAATAAAACTACAAACAGACCGATGTGAAAGTAATCACTAAATTGAATCTTTCAGTATTGTTGACTGAAACCCTATTGTATTTTCTGTGAAACCAAAACATCATCATTTTATTTATCAAATACTGGAGCTGTGTTGTCACGGCCATGCTTAATAGTCTTTTCCTTCTCCCTTATACTTTCAGATCAATGGCACAGTGACAGAGAACCTCTCCTTGATAGACGCCAAGAAGCTGATAGAAAGGTCAAAGGGCAAGCTAAAAATGGTTGTCCAGAGGGACGACAGGGCGACCCTGCTGAACATCCCTGACCTCGATGACAGCATTCCTTCAGCCAACGCCTCTGACAGAGATGGTGAGAGTGGTGTTCAGAGCCGCATTCAGTTGAAGTGGGGCTAAGCTTCAAAGCAGGACTTGTCAGTGTGAATTTCACTTTGCCCTGCAGCCGTTGACCGATGGCTCCTGTTTGATCAGACATTTCAGATATCCATTCTCTGGCATCCGACCATTCCAATCGATCGCATGACAGACACCGTAGCAGCCGCTCCCGCTCACCTGACAGAAGATCTGAACCCTCAGACCACTCAAGACACTCGCCTCCTCAAATCAGCAATGGCAGGTAAAGAGCGTCTGTCCATAGATGGTCAGGATTTGTCATGAATGAAATGCAGTAGAATAAACTAAGTGTGAAATTTTAATCTTTGCTGTTTTCATATAGTTTTGCTATATTGATATAAGTAATATTGTGTAAACAATAGATCAGATTTAAAAGAAGCGAAGTATGAAGTGGCAGAAGAAAAAGTCTCGAGATTATCATCACAGACACTTGATGAGATTTGTTGCCCTTTTCTTTCTTTCACACGTCAACAGCTGGAGGATACCGTAAGTCATGTTATTAGCCTGAGTGGATGTGTCGTTGTAATCGTAGTAGTTACTCCTCAATAGATCTAAAGTACAGGAATCCTTGTGTCCTCGTCTTGCTCTGTTTTAGCTGTCGTAGCAAATTATTGTAAAGTTAACCTTGATTCCAAGAGAGAAATGAAGAATGATGAATACGTTGAAACGCTGAGACCCTTCACTGACAATCAGTGTCACCTGTCTCCTCCTTATCTGTGACTCAGCTGCTGCACCTTCTCTGTTCATATCTGACTCAACTTTGCTCATCTTTGATCAAAAAATAAAGGCAACAGAAAAATGTGTTAATAGTTTCAAAGAGAGGCATCGAGGTGTGGGAACAGGATGCTGTTATTCAATTCATCCTGATTTTTTTCTCAGTTCAGGAAGTCAGCAGTTAAATATAAAGTTTCCACCAGGATTTAGGGGGGAAAAGAAGTTTGTTCCCCATCCAGCAACATCAAATTTTGTTATCCAGTCTGTGAATAAAGCTGCACTATGCCACTTAAGCTGTGCCAGTGAACAGACATGTGACTAGAAGGACTGAGTCACAGCCACAGATCCGGACCAGCGGTCAGCCTGCTTTGCCTTCTTCTTTTCCCTTTCGGATTCCTCATTAGAAACACTGGAAATGAGTCAACTTGCCAAAAAAAGAGGGGGCTTTAGTCCTTATTTACAATAATCTGACTGATATTTGGCCAAATCGCAGTGTTACAGCTTTAGGCTAAGTCAAACCTAAAGCCAGAGCGACACAGTAAGATTCACCTGGAGGACAGAAGCCACTTTGACACTTGAGGTTCTCTAAAAATAGACCATAATAAAGCAGAAAGGCAAAGTGGTGACCTTCAAATCTAAGACAGCTTCAGACTTGAGCTCTTTCTATTTAGCAGATGGTAGTCGGATGGACGGAGAAAAACCTCACATAGTTTGGATCTGAACTCAGTCTTGTAGCTTGTATCCAAAAACTTACAGTCTTAAAGATTCCCTGTTGCCCCTAAGATCAACATCTGCCCAATGCACTATATATAATCTTTATTATCTTTTCAAAGATAAAGTGTAAAAGGTATCTATCTTTGTCCACAGTCACAGAAGTCGTGAAGATGAACGGATCTCAAAGGCAGCATCAACTCCAGTGAAGCTACCGGAGGACGTTCCTTTACCCAAACCGAAGGAGTCGGCCATTGCCAGAGAGGAGAAACAACTTCCACCGCTCCCAGGTACCTACCATTAAACTAAATTATTGTGTAAAATCTCTTTTAAACCAATCCGATTTTAATCTGATTAAACACTTTGCACCCATTTGTAAATATATTAAAAAGCCTGGACTTTGCAGCAAAACATGAAATGGCTTCAAGATAGTCAAGTGAAATCTTGTTTAAACTGGCCATTTTTGTCCTTTTTTTTTTTTTTTAAAGCACAATGACCAAAAAAAAAAGTTAGACGCAGACGCCTGCTGAGCCCGGCTGAATTTGCCTGAAGCCAAGTGAAAATAAACTGTATGAGTTGATCGAGTCTGACGTTCCTCCCCAGCCAGCAGCACTCTGGTGCCTTTCTGTTTGACCTCCCTGCTCAGGACACTGTGTGTGCACAGTTGTGTACTTGTTCCCACTTAAACATAAGGGAATTACAGCTTTGTTACGTTGTGACAGTGTGTGTGGGACTATCCCTCTGTTTTTAAACAAGAAGAGTGCTGTTTTACATTCCCCATCAGTCTGCATTAGTAACATGGGTTTTTGTGTGGGTGTGTTTTTTGTTTAGAGCCCAAGCCGGTGTATGCTCAGCCCGGACAGCCAGATGTAGACCTGCCAGTCAGTCCCTCTGATGCTCCAGTGCCAAGTGCTGCCCACGATGACAGTATTCTACGGTAATAGTGGCAGTAAAATATGTGCAAATATGAAAGATTTCCAAAAAGGTACAAACCTTATTAATGAAAGAAGTCGTAAAGAAAACTAGGATTCTATTTTTTTTAAATCTAATTTATCATAGTATTTGTTTTTGTAAGCTCCAAAAACAGAAACTTGCACTTGCAAACTGTTCTTGTAGTGTAGTTTGTATTCGTTAAAAGTAGCTTCCATCAAATGATGGCATGTCAAAGAAATAATCCCAGCTCTTGTTTTCATCCTCAGGCCGAGCATGAAGCTGGTGAAGTTCAAGAAGGGGGAGAGTGTGGGGCTGCGTCTGGCCGGAGGGAATGACGTGGGCATCTTTGTAGCCGGAGTGCTGGAGGATAGCCCAGCTGCTAAGGAGGGCCTGGAGGAGGGCGACCAAATTCTCAGGGTGAGCTACTTTATTTTTAACACACAAGTGTACAGGCCGACAGCTGAAAGCGAGACCTCTTTTGCAAAATTGCTGTAAAATTCAAGCTTGCTGTTGAAAACTTCAACCTGTCAGTCTGTACAACAGAGAATCACGTTTTATTGTATGTTTCATCCAGTGGGACGCTCATAGTATCTGTAAACAGACATGTTTTATGGGATATGCGTCCTCAAGCTTTTCTTTTTTTTAAGTCATGCTTTTAAACACTAGCTGCTCCAAAATTCCTTTGCCTCCTGGTGGGTCTCTTAGCAATGGGCCAGAGAGCTCACACGCACAGAAGACGGTTTCCTCTCTTGTGTTTTTCCCCTTCCCTCACAGTCGTATATCTCTCAGTTCGTACCACCTCCTCTTTTCTCCAAATATAATGACAAATGGCTTGAATTCTCGCAGCGCAGTAAAACCTGCAGTTACCCAGGCAATGCCGAAACCAGGAAAAGCTATGTAAACATTTATATTCAAAGATTTACATGTGTTTTCTCTATGTGCTCCCTAGAGAATAAAGCCTACTCCACAACATAAACGGGAAGGTCCTAAAATGACAGTAAACAAGTTAGACTGTGAATATCAGATTGCATTCCCCTCTGTTTTCCTAAATTCCAGGTAAATAATGTAGACTTTGCAAACATAATCCGAGAGGAGGCAGTGCTGTTCCTCCTGGACCTTCCTAAGGGTGAAGAGGTCACCATTCTGGCCCAGAAGAAGAAGGATGGTACGTGATGTGAGAAAGTATAGGATGCCAACATAAATTTTCTCAATTTTTTAACTCACAACTCTTTCCTGTGCAGTGTATCGGCGGATCGTGGAGTCTGATGTCGGTGACTCTTTCTACATCCGGACACACTTTGAATATGAAAAAGAATCTCCATATGGGTTAAGCTTCAACAAGGGCGAGGTCTTCCGTGTGGTTGACACCCTCTACAATGGCAAGCTGGGCTCCTGGCTGGCTATCCGCATTGGCAAGAACCACCAGGAGGTTGAGAGAGGCATTATCCCCAACAAGAACAGGTGACGACACCCGAACAGACATGTGTCTGCTTTCAATTTCAGTCAAGAGAAAAGGAACAACAAGTCCCCTCATTTGTATTACATTTGTTATGATTATCATTGCCATGTAATGTCCTCAGGTACTGGCAGAGTTGAGGCTCGCTGTGCCAAGTTTGTGACACTTTTTTATGACACTCCATTAACTTGTGATCCGCTAAGAACTTGCCTTCCTGCTGTTTGTCAACAGAGCGGAGCAGCTCTCCAGCGTCCAATACACTCTGCCTAAAACGGCAGGCGGTGACAGGGCCGACTTCTGGAGGTTCCGTGGTCTTCGCAGCTCAAAGAGGAACCTGAGGAAGAGCAGAGAGGACCTCTCCTCCCAGCCGGTCCAAACAAAGTTCCCAGCTTATGAAAGAGTTGTACTGAGAGAGGGTGAGGGAACTGATCATCTATTAGGTGATAGTTTGTAAATGTGTAAATACTATTATTAAGTTGTTATTAATTTATTTACTTTTGTGCAGCTGGCTTCTTGAGACCGGTTGTCATTTTTGGGCCGATTGCTGATGTGGCTAGAGAAAAACTCTCCAGAGAAGAGCCAGATCTGTTTGAGCTAGCAAGTGAGTTTAATGTATTGTTTTGCAAATGTTTTGAACATGATGGTAATTGCAAATAAACCTGTACTGACAAATGTTTCTTCATAAATCACATTTTCCAGAGAGTGAACCAAGAGATGCAGGAACAGACCAACGTAGTTCAGGAATCATTCGTCTTCACACCATCAAGCAGATTATTGACAGAGTGAGTGTGCCTTCTATTTATTTATATATATGTATGTGTGTGTGTGTATATATATATATTATTATTATTTATGTTTTCCACCATTGATATGTTTTCACTTCTCTTGTTTCTTGTCTTTATCCCATGAAGGACAAACATGCTGTGCTGGACATCACCCCCAACGCTGTGGACAGGCTGAACTATGCTCAGTGGTATCCGATCGTAGTCTTCCTAAATCCAGATAACAAGCAGGGTGTGAAGAACATGAGGACCAGACTGTGTCCGGAGTCCAGGAAGAGCGCCAGGAAGCTCTATGAGCGAGCCATTAAACTGAGGAAGAATAACCACCACCTGTTCACCAGTGAGTGTGCACAGTGTTAAAACACAGCAAAAAAATTCAAATCTGTATTGTCTTTTTTGCAGGTTTTATTCCTAGTGTGGTGATTGTAACACAAAATGTTCTCTCTTAGCCACCATCAATCTGAACAACATGAATGACGGCTGGTACGGAGCTCTGAAAGAAACGATCCAACAACAGCAGAACCAGTTGGTTTGGGTTTCAGAGGGCAAGGTGAGGAAAAGTGTCCAACTGGTTGCTCTATTCCACTGTGCTGAACAGTCCTGCTAGTCTGACTTGGTGAGCCTTCAGATTGACTGTTTCTCTGCTCTGCTCAGGCGGATGGCACTACAGAGGATGACCTGGACATCCACGACGACCGTCTGTCCTACCTGTCGGCGCCAGGTAGTGAATACTCCATGTATAGCACGGACAGCCGGCACACTTCTGACTACGAGGACACGGACACAGAGGGCGGAGCGTACACAGACCAGGAGCTTGACGAGACTCTGAATGACGAGGTGGGTCTGCCCACGGAGCCTGCCATCACCCGGTCTTCGGAGCCTGTGAGAGAAGACCCGCCTGTAATTCAGGACACCCCTGGTTACCCTGGATACCAGCATCCTGTGCAGCCCGAACCATCAAGTCGCATAGACCCAGCTGGGTTCAAGATGGCTACACCGCAGCAGGTAAAGTTCGTATCTCGCTTTGCAGGCGGTCCACTGCAGGCTGCGCCTGTCAGAAATAAAAGCACGGCTAAATGTACGACTGCAGAGGCATAGCTCCTTTGTGTTCGGTGTCTCGCCCTGACCTTTGCCAGATTAAATGTCCTTTGCTAAGTGATAAACATATTTTAGAAGCTACTGGTATGTTATCTATACTGACCACATTTTGTAAGTACAAGCTCTGGCTGGTGTTAAACCAATTCAGTTTAAGGCAGTAGATCATGGTGTTGGGGTGAGCTGTGCTTTGTGTGCCAGGGTGTGTTATAAATGTCTGTTAACAATACTTCACAGCAAGATGAGGCTGCTCTACCCATGTCCTCGTTGCCTCCATCGGTGGTAACGCCCCCTGCTGTTGAGCAGCCTGTACAGCTTGAGGGTATGCACCTAGAGGAGCCGCCTGCTGCAGCCGCAGCTCCTCAGGCTGACTCACTTAGCAGCCCCAGCCCTGCCCCTGAGCTTATTCCGCCCCCACCACCACACGAATCCCACCCGTCTGGACCGCCTGGTCCAGAACCAAAGGTACCCACTGTTTCACCAGCCACTTGGACCGGGCCTGGGCCCCAGCCTGCTGTTTTAACTGCCTGTCTTCTCGCACATGCTTTCCACTCGCTCTCTGCATGAACCGCCCACACTGTGTGACTCACTGATCCCACTGTGTGCCTCTGGCTCCCAGAGAAAATGTGCGACAGACTAGTCCACATGCACCACAGTGGGCTGGGAGACCAGAAGGACTGGTACATCTGAGTCTTTGACCAGGGTGAAGACATCCACAACCAGCCCTAACTGTTGCCTCTTACTTCCTTTGCATGGCTCCTAATGTTTTTTGGGTTCCTTTCAGCTTTTAATCTCCTTTGTAGATGAACAATAGTGGCACTTGCGGTGGCATCGTAGTGGTAGATGTGTGGTATGTTTTAGTGGCAGTAGTTTGACGTTGCATTAGATGCAAACTGAATGTTGGTTGCATGATGAGCGCTAACCTGCAGACAGTACTCTTGGTAATGATTTCCATTAGGTAATGCTCCCTATGGAAAAACAATCGTCACACTGCATTGCCTTCTGTTAAACGCCCTCCTGAGTAGATGTCAACAAATCAACCTTCTTCCATAGGAAGTACTCGAACTTCATTTGCTGTCTACAGGCTACACATCATATGTTTGAAATGAGGCCTTTCAGAAATGGGAAAATTTCTTGTTGGGTCACAATTTATAAAACATGGTGATGTTTTAAATCCAGATGCGTTTATTATCATTCTTGAAAGGCATCTTGTCAAACAGGCATTCAGGTCTGTTTTTGAGTAATGGATTAAGGTTTGCTTGTGTATTTGCACTTTGACTTGATGTTTGTTGAATTAATCTGTACTCAGATTTTTCTAATCTGTTTAATCTCCTTAATTTTCTCAAGCTTTTGGTTTGTTTCTCAGCATTGACTTTAATCTTGCAGTTATTCTTAATCTGATGTTGGGAAAATATTTCCCTCTGACGGCTTTCTTTCCCACAACATGGTTTGTTTATTTGTAAGAAGTAATGAGGGGATGGATTTATTCATTCCGTGTTGTTTCTTCACAGATGTACAAGAAAGAGCTGTACAACATGGAGGACCCTGTGCGAATCAACCACGGTCTGAAGCAGTCTATGAGCTACTGTCACCAGCCGCCGTACCAGGACAAACAGCCATACCGTGAATACGACCACCCGCCTTACGGATATGATGGAGGTGGCTACACAGAACCAAAGCCTCACAACACTGACTCTCACCTGCACTACGACAACCGTGTGCCTCATTACAACGAACAGTGGCCCCCCTACGACCAGCAGACCTCATCCTCCCAGCCCACAGGGTACCAGACGGGCCACCAGCAACCCATGGGCTACAGCCCCCATTCTCCCTATGAGGATGGGCCAGGGAGGGACTACAGCCCCCCTCACCCACGCTATGATGAGGCCTCGCCAATGGGCTATGATGGCCGACCACGCCACAGTAAACCTGGGCCCATTCGCTATGATGAACCCCCACCCCCGCCCCCAGCAAGCTACGATGCCCGCTCTCCTTATGAGACAGAACCTCACACTTTCCCCATCAACTCACCTCGATCACCTGAGACTCCAAAACAGTATTACGGCGACTCTGGTCTGAGGGCCACCTATGTTCCTGGGCATCCAAACCGCGGCTATAAGCAAGGGATGCACGAGCCCCTAAACTCTGAACCCACCATTCTTCCTCCTAAACCAGAGGCACTGCCCTCCCCAGGTGAGCCAGCGATCACTCCAGGCTCCAAACCCCTCCCTCCCCTGCCCAGGGACGACCTGGACGAGGACCCGGCCATGAAACCGCAGTCAGTGCTTAACAGAGTCAAGATGTTCGAGAATAAACGGTCTGTTTCCATGGACAGGGCTAAAGAGGGCGGAGAGTCGTCAGCAGTCAAGGTATGTTGCTCACAGAGATGCACAGTTGCATTCTCTACCCCAAGTTGGGACTCTTCGGTTGCATGACCACTTGCAATAACAATATAAAGACATTCAAAGAGGAATAAATATTAAAACACCTACTTCTGAAACTCAACCAACCTGGTTTTTAAAGCAACACAAGATACTCTGTTAACAGAGACTCCTTTCAGATGTCATGTCTCATGTCATCTTGTGGCTGCAATGAATTCATGTGTACAAAAACTGTCTTTGTTTTACAGCCTGCAGATGTTCCTAAACCTGCGAGTGCACCAGGCCCAGTCCTCAAAGCAAATTCCCTCAGCAACCTGGAGCAGGAGAAGTCCACCTTTAGGTACGTAGTCCCCATTACAGCACCCTGGGCTGCAGAGTAACTGGGTGAAGGACCACTCCTGAGATCCTCGCTAAGAACTTGAAATTCATTTAGTGTTGTTTGACCACCATCTAGTGGCGTTAAGTGACTGTGCAGCACATTACAAACGATGTGTGTACAAAAGGAAGGGACTCGACCCAAACTGCTTGGCCTGTTACAGAGCCTTGTTGGTTTTATGGTCCCCTGAGATCCTCACCATATCTAGGTGTTCCAGATGAGTTTCAAAAATACTTGAGCATATCTGAACTTGGTAACATTCAGGATATACAGCATATAATTTCTTCAAAACCCTGTTTGGCTTGAGGTCAAACCTGCTGCCTCTCTGCTGTGAAAACCTCTGCAGCCGTCATATTGTCTCTTTCTGCTGCCTCTGCAGGGCTCCTGAGCCACAGAAGCCCCACACTAAACCTCTGGATGATGTGATGCGTTCCAACCACTATGACCCAGATGAGGATGAAGAGTACTACAGGAAGCAATTATCCTACTTTGATCGCCGCAGCTTTGACAGCAAAGCCATGGGCCAGCCTGCCCCTGGTATCAACCGGTTCCACGATCTGCCCAAACCAGCTCAACTGTCATACCCATACAACAGGTACAACAACACACCTTGTACCAGCACTGCTATGTGCACAATTGCTGCGTTACTATTGTTTGGATTACCTGTTAGCGTGTGACTTACTATAGACTGTGTCTTTGTGCCGCAGAGTTGAGTCTGTTGAGAAGGTGAGTCCAGTGGAGAAAAGATATGAACCCTTGCCCCAGATCAGCCCCTCCTCTCAGTATGGACCCCCAGCCTCAACCATCCCACCCAATACACTGCCCAAACTCAGCCCCAGTGACGGTAAGCTCTCATGTGTTCTGCCTGCCTCTGCTTAATGAGAAATTAAGACTGGAATTTGTTAGAATAAGTCTAATAATTCAAAAAATGAAACTCAAGTCAATGCAGTTCGATCACTTTCCAGTCATGGGATGTTCGCTCATGCCTTCCTTGACCAGAGTTCAAATAATCAACATCACTTTCATTATTAATTAAGGGATAGCAGTACTTTTACTTTCAGTCATATTCATCGTAAACAGTAATACGTTTTAGTTACTTCCCCAAATAAGCTGTTTGCTTTTGCTTACTGTAAAGAGCATCGTCTGAACTTCTCCTTTGTACAGGTAGAATATTTCATTTTAATAAGTGCTTCTATCATCCTCCTCACATTTACAGCAAACTCCATAGCTGAGCCGTTGACATCCCCCAATCCCAAACCTGAGCTGTCGGCTCTCAGGCCTGCCAGCAGGGATGAACCCGCACCAGGTGGCTACCTGCCACCAAGGGGCATCCCTGACAAATCCCCAGTAAATGGCACTGATGCAGCACCCCCAAAGACACTTGGTGCACCTGCTCCAACTAGCTACAACCGCTATGTCCCCAAGCCTTACACCAGTGCAGCGAGGCCCTTCGAGCGCAAGTTTGAGAGCCCAAAGTTCAACCACAACCTGCTGCCCAACGACACGCAGGTGAAGACGGACCTACTCAGCAAGCCCAGTGCGGGCAGCATCAGCGCCGGGAAGCCTCAACTGTCACCGCAGCCCCTAGATCACGACAGCGGCCTGGACACCTTCACACGCACCATGGACAACAGGCCCAAATACCAGCACAATAACATCAATGCCATCCCCAAGGCCATCCCTGTAAGGTAGGACACTCAGAGCTCCCCATCCCGCAGCAGCAGAACACTGATGATTACCACTCAGTTACATGTCTCTCACGCCATCTGCGAGTGTGACTGATGATGACGATAACTAATGTTCCTCAGCCCCAATGCATTGGACGATGATGATGAAGATGAAGGGCACACGGTGGTGGCCACCGCGCGCGGAATCTTCAACTGTAATGGTGGAGTCCTGAGCTCCATTGAGACCGGCGTGAGCATCATCATCCCTCAAGGTGCTATCCCTGAGAATGTGGAGCAGGAGATTTACTTCAAGGTGTGCCGGGACAACAGCATCCTGCCCCCCCTCGACAAGGAGAAAGGTCAGTGCTGCACAATCACACGCTTCACGTGGGGGAACCAAACTCTGCATTACAGCCGCTGAGCAGCCGGGTTCTGCTCCACCACAGATTTTCCCCTCTGTTCTCTGCCTTGTCTTTTGTGTCTCAGAAGAAATGCCACAACGATAAATATCTTAATGATGAGCAGAGCGAACATACAAAGTTTTATAAATAATCTGTTGATTTCTACCTAAAACAGTTATGGATTAAATAACATCCATGTTTTCGTATCTCAAATTAACATTTAGCAACAGGCAAGTTTAGTTCCGTCATGAACCTCGCCAATCAGTTTAATCCTCGTTCTGGCAGCAGCTTCCACTCCTGACTGGCTAATGGATAATCCTGCGCTCGTTCATTCCTGCATGTTTAATTAGCGGAATTAAAGTGTGATGTGTCTGTGCAGGAGAAACGCTGCTAAGTCCGTTGGTGATGTGCGGCCCCCACGGACTCAAGTTCCTGAAGCCAGTGGAGCTGCGCTTACCTCACTGTGCGTCCATGACCCCTGATGGTTGGTCTTTTGCTCTAAAATCCTCCGACTCTTCGTCGGGTACGCTGTCCTCTCTCTGTCCTTTTGGGGTCTTTGGGCTGGCTTTGGTGATTAGAGAGGAGATCTCATCTCATCTGTTTTCCATATTCACCTTCACTTGTTTTTTTTCATGCTAGTGCATGTTTTTTAAAAACCTTGTTGTCTTTAATCTTCTAAGGGCTCACTTGACTGATTTGATCAGACAAAGAATAACATATTTAGATAAGTCAAACTTAACAGTTGCTTCCATCAACAGTTCCCTAATGAAACCAGATTTAAATTTGCCAGATTGGCATTTTTATTTCAAACTGCACTAAGTTGTGCAACTACCATCACATGAGCTGGAATACAGTCACATGGGGCATTTCAGTATGTGTTTGATCAACCTCAAGGCAGCTATCAGACAGAACCTGTTCAGCACATGTTTGTATTTACTTCTGATTTAAAAGTAGTAACCTGTAAATAATCATCCAGGCGCAATTGTTACTTAAAGGTTCACAAGTCCACCAGAGAACTAGATGCTCGCTTAGTGATAAAAAAAATTAAGCACAGATCACCCATATATCGTGATCACATGAATGAATGAAGCCCCTGGCAGTGAGCCCCAGTTTTTCTTCTTCCCTGTTAAAGCCTGACGTATACGTGGCGGTGTAACCCCATCACTGGTGTACTGTACGACATAACTAATGAACTAACTTTAATATTAGTAACAATCCATTAACTCGTCTCATGAACTCCACCAGGACCTCACAACACATCCCATCTCCAGATGGGCATTAAAGGTTCAGTGTGGAAGATTCAGGTGAAAGGGAACTTGACTATAAAATAATCACAGTCCTTCTGGTGTGATTCGTCATTGTTTTCTCTGCAATAGAATGAGCCCTTTATATTTTCATGTAGGGCTCCTCTGTGGAGGACGCCATGTCTTTACTAGTCGTCCAAACTGAACCTTTAAATCATCATTGGTTCTTAATGATGAATGGAACAATCCCTTGTTCTGTTTTGAGCTCCTACTGTTTTCTGTGTTTAAAGATGAAGGTGCTCCAGCAGCTGATATCGCATCTCTCTTGATTCCTGCAGGTGATCCCAAAACCTGGCAGAACAAATCTCTCCCTGGAGACCCCAACTACCTGGTGGGTGCAAACTGTGTATCTGTGCTCATTGACCACTTCTGAAGAGGGCGACAGCTGGCCTGTTACTGAATGTGATAAACTGGGGGCCTCCGCGGCCCCGGCCGGGCTCCCTGACACGTGGCGGGGTGCACAGTGCTCGATGAAGTATGAACTCGGTACTCTCATGTTGTTTACTGTGCCCAAAACTTAAAAAAAGACACCCACACAAGGAGAGCCGGAGGAGTCCAGCATCTCCAAGGCTGAACTCTGGTTTTCTTGTTTTGTTTTTTTTTTTCTTCCTTTTTTTTGGTGCTTTCAAGGCTTGCAAAAAATAGAAGATAACATGAAGTTATTTAAACAAAGGAACTGAAGTTGGAATGCATGACCAGTGCACAGACTGAATTATCTCATTTTGACATTTTTAGCGAATTTTGTAAAAGGTTCAGAGCAGTGCTAGAAAAAGAGTCAATTTTGGAAATTGTTTAATATTGAAATGAGATTTTTTTTGCGTACTGTAAGAAAAAAAAAAAACACTCACAAACAGCAAAGTTGGTATATGCAAAACTTTTGTTTGCGAGTTTGTGGTCATGCGTTTCACCCTGAAGGATCTGGGAGGACTTGAGAAATGCTGAGCCTGACGCACGAAGGAAGAAGAAGTAGGCATCATAAACTTAAAAAAATAATAATAATAATAAAGAATGAAGGTTAAGTATTAGTATCAGACGCCCGTCACTTCTGATGGGGCTCTCTGTTTAAACTGATATTTTGTAGCAAACGTTTTACCGTAGATAAATATACTGACTTGATTTTACAAACTCCTGCTGTCTAGAGATCTATGCATGTGCTATGACTCAGGTCCAGAAGCCTGTTACTACTAAGTTCAACACATGGAAATCCCATCGTACACTGCAAGCAGTGATGCCTTATCTGCATATTAACTTTTCAGTGACACATTCGAACATCGGGTCCTTCGGTTAGAGCGATCACTACACAAGAAAACTTTGTCTCTCTGCATTTTCTCATAACCAGTGAACTTGGATTTAGCACACGAGAATAATTGAGGCTGATTAAAAAGGTATGCTTTCTTTTACTGCTATGCATATGAAGTCTGAGGAAATACAAAAAGCTAGAAGATGTTTAAAATTGTGGCTGTACATATTGCTAGCATATGGCCTTGGTTCTCTGTAAATTGACTTTTGTACATTTGTTATTTTGTATAAAAGAGAAAAGGTTTGTTTAAAAAAGACAACGCGGTTACATTGGTTATGTTTGTATTCTGGTTATACCCCTGAGCCTTGGAACTGACATAAGCAGTAATAAGTCCGACTTTTTTACCAACATATACACACACTACTTAAGGCATTTTTAACAGTCAGAAAAAGTTTTTATTCTTATTTACAAAATAGAGAAGTGCTTGGTTTAAATGATTTTAAAAGATGTACTTGAGGGGGTCTGCTGTGAAGAGTGGTCCCTTCCTTTATTTGTGATACTGGATGCTGTATTGTGTGCCCTGAAATGTATTTTTGTACTAATAGACAATTTATTATGGCACATCGGTACTATTTTCTTTTGATATAATAACACTGCTTCAACCCAACACTAGTTTATTTTCCTGTGTGGCTGACATTTATTTTTATTTATTTTGATTCGTCTTTGGTTCGACCTTTTTTTTTTTGTTTGTTTGTTTTTTTTCCTTTGCAACACATTTCTAAGTATACCACTGTATTAATAAATAAATTCATTTTTAAAGTAACTGCTAGTTGGACTCCAGTGTTGTGTTTTGCGCCAGACTTCAAGGGGCCATATTCCAAAAGGTTCCTGTGTTCAGATTCTAAGATAAATTGAAAGAGTATTCCCTCAGCGGTCATTCACAGAACATCTCAGCCAGCCAGAAAACCTCTTTTTCTTTATCGAGCAGATGTTGATGAAAGCTTAGCTTTTAAACAGGTTTCATTTTAAAGTTAATGGTAAGGTAAATGCATTAAAAGAATGACACAACAATGACACTCAGCAGAGCACATTCCACAGCTGCGCCGCATCTCACGCACTCCTCGATATCAGTTCCCATCCGGCTCTCATTGTTTTTAATCAAGATCCAAGAATCATTCTCAATAAAACATGACAACGTTAAAAAAACAGCTGCTCTTCCAATTTAAAGAGAAAGAAAAGGTTGACTGGTTCCCTGTGTCATATCCAACACAAAAGTTCATTAGATACATGAGACTATTTCTCCCTTCACTACACATTCCACTGGCCATTATCACCAGGATATTCACGTAGTTTGATTTTCTAATCATGTCTCACACCAGCACCACACCTAGCACCAGACCTGACCACGCCCCCTCCCTAAACAAAACCTTTCAGAGGAGTTTCTTAAATCACTCCTGAGCCTGCACTTAGACACGTTTGGCTCAGTCAGGATTGTGCTCAGTGTGTGTGTGTGCGCACAGCCCCAGATGTTTTACATACTAACACACCCTGATTGTTTTTTCTGCCAAACGCTGTAAAGGATTCCTCTGTGGTTCAGAAGTTGGCGGCTGCATCAACAGTTTGCAGGGACTGAATTATGTTTCTTTCACTGTTCACAGCTGCTTCAGTTAGTGAACTGGGCCAAACTGCAATCTGACGCTAATCATCTTCATTCAAACATGTAGAATCCCACTGGTTTCCTAACCACAGCGACGCTTCTGTAAAAATACACTGCCTGGTCTGATTTCCTCTGATCCGCTCAATTAACTCAGAACGTTCAGTTTGATTTCGTTTAAATTCACCGTGTAAAAGCACAGCGCTTTCTTGAGTCAAAAGTTTAATGACATAATCACTAATATATGAGCAATGGAGACATTGACTACGCCCTTCACAACCCCCGCATGGTCCGACTGGGCCTAACAGTCCCTTAAATGACAGTTCACTGAATATACCTGATTGTTTTCATCAAGACTAACTATTCCCTATAGATCAGTGGAGCCAGAACTCATCCATTGCACCCAATGTCTGTCGTGGTAAACTCCAACGTCCAAGGGAAGAGACAAGCCATCGCCCGAGAGACACCAGAGCATTAACATGCTCGCCGTGTGACTAGAGTTTTATCTCAAAGGGTCGGTCGCCCCGCCACGTCAAACAGCTGCTCCGTTCACATGCTCCAGGAGCACAGCCTGGAGATTAACAACAGGACCAAAGACCGAGGCCTTCAACTGGGCCAACACACACACACAGAGCAAACCCATCAGTACAAAGGTGATAAACACTCGCTGATCGTACCACATGCGGTATAAGTACATTTAGTCATAAAAGCTGGCCTAAACTTTAAATATTAGTGTGTCCTCAGTCTCATGTAAAAAGATTTAGTCAATAGTAAAAATTAGCTTTAATCAAAAACCAAGAAAAATAAGTAAAGGTACAACGCTGAGACAGATCTATATCTATATCAAACTCTGACGCTAAGAGATGAACTGTAGTTGAGTTAGTTTGAAAATAAAAGTGTCTTTTCAGGTGATGATGATGCTGTACCTTTTCAAAGTCAGTCTGCCCCTGAGATTAGTTCATCACATGAAAAAGCTCCATGAGAGAACTGCTCCATCTTCTGTAAAGGACGGGTCCCGGTTAGAGTTTGATCGCCCTCGACGCGATCGCACTGTAGATCTCCTCCGTCAGCGGGACGTAACTCTTCTTCTCGAAATCCAGGAAGTACAGAGGATCTTCGATCTGGCTCGGGTCGAATCCTTCCTGCACCAGCTTCACTTTCCTCATCTTGAATGTCCCCGTCATCTCCAGGCAGGGCTGCAACAGAGAGAGGGCTCAGCACGGCTTCAGTTTCTCAACTCTGCACGAGGGACGCCACCGTCCATCCACACCCAGTGCTCCGGGCTTCCTCTGCAGGTCACGGAGGAGATTAAACGGCGCTTAAGGACCTAGTCTGTTACCTGAACTCTGATGAATCGAGGTCTGGCGTATCCTGGGAGGCTGTCGACCACCTGCTTGTAGACGTCTGCGCAGGCAAAATCTTCTCCCTCGTTCAAAGTGACGGCTGCCATGCCGATTCGCCCTTCATGACCTGAAATATGAGGAGTATTAAAAATGCACGGTTCGTCTCCAACTTCAGAGAAGCATTTCCACAGAACAACTCATTATTATTTTACCTTTAACTTCAACACCATAGACGTTTGCCTCAAAGATGCAGGGAGCCTTGGTGAGGCTGTCAGCGACCTCCGACGTGGCGACGTTCTCTCCTTTCCATCTGGACCGAGGGCACAGAGACATCAAATACAGTTTCTGAAACAAGTTTTGAACTAAAAAGCTGCAATTCAATCAGTTCTCCTGCAAAAACGTTTAAAACAACACTGTCCGCGCTGAGCTGTCCAACCAAAGGGAAAAAAATGAAACGAATGCAGCTTATCCAAGGTGGAGGGGGGGGGGGGGGGGGGGGGTGGGGGGGGGGGGGGGGGGGGCGGTGTGCCTTGAGTTTTTATCTAAAACTCTTCTTAGACATAATTAGTAGCTACGTGCCTGAAAGTGTCACCGACTCGATCCTGGAAGTACACAAAGTTCTCGTGGTCGAACCGCAGCAGATCCCCCGTGTTGAAGTACATGTCGCCCTTTTTCAGAACGTTGTGGAGCCGCTTCTTCTCGTTCTGCTGCTGGTTCCCAGCGTACCCGATGAAGGGAGACCTCTTGGTGATCTTTCCCACCAAGAGTCCAGTCTCACCTGGAGAGGAGGGACAGGAGCAAACGGTCGTCCCAGTTTCCCATGGAGCCACAGTTACGTCCTCAGGACGCGTGTCCACTCACCTCTGGCCGCTTCAACGCACAGGCCCTCAGAGTTCCTGACCGGCTCCTCGTTCTCAATGTCGAACTTGATCAAAGTGTAGGGGAAGAATAACTGAGGAGGAACACAGACAGATGTGGACTGGTTCAAAATAGGCGGGGAAGAAGAAAAAACACCACATTTTTTGCTTACCTTGTGGACAAAATTGACCCGCCCCACCGCTCCGATCTTGGACGTGTAGTTTATGAAGCCGATGTTTCCCTCGGTGGCAGCGTACAGCTCTCGGACTTGAATATCACCGAAGCGATTCAGGAACTCTGTCCAAATGTCTACCCGGACGCCGTTTCCAATAGCGACCTTCACCTTGTGGTTCTTATCGTTGTCCCTCTGCAAACAGCCGCATGGCGCCTGGTTAGTTACAGACGCAGGTAGGCAGGTCGTGACGGGTTGGCCCACGGCTCCTCGTTACCTTGGGCGTGTTGCAGAGGTAGCGCATCGTTTCGCCGATGTACTGCACTACCGTCACGTTGTGCTTCCGGCAGTCGTCCCAGAACTGCGAGGCGGAGAACTTCCTCTTCAGAACAATGGTCATACCTGCAGCACACATGGCGGGACGCACGCATCAACAGCTTGTTTCTCACCGCCGACACAAGCCCCCCCTACACTTTGATTTTTTTTAACGGGAGGATCGGGAGGATCGTCACCTCTCTCGATGGCCCCGGCCAGCCCGATGAGGAAGCCCGCGCTGTGATACAGGGGGAGATTGATGTAGAAGATGTCGTCGGCTGTGATCCCACACGCTGCCTGGATGAAGGAGGCGGCCCACACCCGCTCATGCGTCACAAGCGCTGCTTTAGGTAAACCTGTGAGCGATACATGTCCCAGGCAATGAGTTTCAGAGCGATGTCGCACCTCTGCTTTTTCACATCAACCAAACACCGCAGAAGTCCACCCAACCATCCCATATCTCACAAGAAAACCAACCACAGCTCTGAGTTGATTTGGAAAGAAAGTCACAGAGGAGCTTAACAATGATTATATGAATTATGATCATAACAATGCGCCTTTCAGGGCGAGAAAGGGTGAGAAAACAAGGAGGAGTGGTCTTCTTCCAGTTTTTTGGGGCAAGACAAGTGCATCAGCATCGTCAGCTCTGACTTTAATTTGTTTTTCTTTGTTAGAACTCCTATTAGAACTTCTTTATTAGAATCTGTTTTCACAGACATAATCTCAGGGTTTCAAATCATCCACACAAACAGCTCCGCTGAGCCAATTTTCTTTTTAGATGAAAATGTGTCTCAACTTTTCACCTCATTATTTGGATTCACTTTCAGTTCTCTATATAAAAATGTTTCAAGAAACATCAGTCGAAAAAAAAAAAAAAAAGCACAAACCCTCTGACAGCGTTCTCATATCTACACTGAGTGATCATCTTAAATATGTAGCTTTGGTGCAAGCCTGCGTGTCACAGGTCTGGGTTGTAGTTTCTTTCACTACAGCTAGCCGCTGAATGCGGTGGAGCTACGCGTTTCACACAGGAGATGTTGCAGGGAACAGAAACGCTAACGTGGACACCTTGTTGTGCTGCCTGTTGAGTAAAAAAAAGAATCCCGTGGTCTGTGGACAAACGGTTCCTCCAGGGAGAAAGACAAATACCATGTAAACAAATCAACTCTTCCCTCTTTTACTGGAGAAAGGCTGAGTGATGTGTGATAAGGAAACTGGTCACCGTATGAGTGTGTATGGGTCCTGTAAAGTGTTTTGAGCAGTCATCAAGAATTGAAAGACACATAAATACAGACAACTGAAAATGTTCTATTTGGTCAAATAGCAGCTTTAGATTGAGTTGGTCCCCACTCAGTCTGTGCTGAGCACGTGGACACACTGTGCAAAAAGTAAAAGGTGGACACTGACTTATGTGTTGCGTCTGTACCTGTGGTGCCTGACGTGTAGATGTACAGAGCCGTGGTCTTGATGGTGACGTTTGCTCTGAGCTCCCGGGACAGAGGCTGATCTGAGGCCTGCGAGATCCTGTCAGACAAGGAGTTTATGCCCTGCACGGGGCAGCTGTCCGACAGGATATACACGCCGATCCCCCGCTCCTTGAGCGTCGGCAGAACCTCCTCCACGGCCTCCTGCAGCTCTGCAAACGGAGAGAAGTCTTTAGCTCCATTCAATGTGTCAGGGCCCCACGTTGCACAATCCTGCACATGCCTGCATCACCTCGGGGCCCCACTGGGACATGAGCACATGGCGCAGGCAGCTCAGCTCAAATGCATTTTTTCAATAGTAAGACTCCATGAGCCATAGTGAGAGGGGAAAACTGGGTCTTGAGAGCAATGTTTCCTGGAGTAACCGCCGTCTGCACGAGCGAACGTGACTGAAAGTGAGAAACCTCTCTCCTGATCGACATGCGATATTTAAATCACTCTGCTCAGGTTTTCCTTGAAGCTGAACACTCAAAACCTTCAGCGGCGTTGTTCATGAAGTCTGACCAGCACCGCTGCAGTTACCTGCACACTCAAAACACACACACTTAATTTATTATCTAGAAACTTGGACCAGCCGTGCATTTATACAGCTCTCTCTCTCTCAGTTCATGTCCTCGTGTAAATGTTGTATTCCAGATACACAGGGTGATCAATGCCGCTGTCATTAGTGACTAACATTTGTCCTCATGCATATATACATGAGCAGATGCACACTAATAACAGACCCCCCCCCCCCCAGGTGCCCCTGCCCCTCTCTCCTGCGGCTCTGGCCCATGCGGCTCTTACCTGGGCAGGTGATGATGGTCTTGGCCCCGGAGCAGGAGAAGCAGTGCAGCAGAGACTTGGACCTGATGTTGAAGTTGAGCAGAGCCGCGGGACAGCCGAGCTTGGCCAAGCCGAGCCAGACCCACACGAAGCTGGGCTCGTTGGGGAGGAACAGGGCCACCGTGTCCCCCTCCTCCAGCCGGGCCGCAGCCTGCAGGGCCCGCGCCACCTTGTTGCTCCGCCGGTCCACATCTCCGTAAGAGAGGTCCCGGCCCTCGAAGCGCAGGAAGATTTTCTCCGGGTGTCTGTGAGCCGCGTCCAAGAAGCCGTCCAGGATGCTGTAGAACCTCCGGCCCTTCTTGTACTTCACCAGCCTGGCGCCGAGTCGGAGGCTCCGCAGGATGTAGGTCAGGTCCGCGGCCAGGTACGGGCACAGCGCCGTGATGACCGGGAGGGCCAGCAGGGCCAGTCCGGCCAGCGCCGCCAGCCAGACGAACATTTTGCAGCTCTGTCTGCGGGCTGGCTCATCAGTGGGTGTGTGGGGGAGAAAGTGAGGCAGGAGGAGGAGGAGGAGGAGGCGGGGGGGGGGGGGGGGGGGGGCGGGTTTTTT
>JAFBJW010000038.1:3689247-3853966 GCA_016785235.1 Pseudorhombus dupliciocellatus
GGGGGGGGGGGGGGGGGGGGGGGGGGGGGGGGGGGGGGGGGGGGGGGGGGGGGGGGGGGGGGATCGCTGGATATTTGTGACAAAGTTCAGCGGCTCTCCTCGGGGCGGTGCTTCAACTCCGACCCGCTGACCCCGCCCTCATTCCGGAGTGGTTTCCAGTCGCACCACAGCGCGCGCTTCCACACTGCCACTCTCAGGGGACGTCAGGGATTCGCCTGTTGTGTTGTTCACCTGCTGGAGATCCTCCAGAGAGGGGGGCCACTGAGGAGGCAGGAGACTGTTGGACAGTGAACTGCACCCAGGGTTGTTTTGAACAACAGGGCAACAAGTGTTGGATGGAGGATGCTCCATCACCACTGATAATGATTCTGATTCTGGAGGAGGAGGAGGGGACACACACACACACACACACACACAGTCATTTCTTCATAACTGTAGAGGACATTACATTGACTTTACCTTAATCGAACCCTAACCCACATAAGATTCACATCTTATCGTCAACTGTCACTACACCACAAAGAAGGACAAAGAAAAAAGAAGCAGATATTTTACACTTAAGACTTTATGTAGTAAAATTACCACCTGATTCACACATCATCCTGTTTCCAGGAACATTTTCTATTAAGTGGAGTTTTTCCCAGATTAGCGTCTGAGCTGCTGTCAGTGCAGCCTGGGTCACATCGATCAGAAACACATGCACAGTCATTTTATCTAACAAAAAAAAAAACTCACATTAAACCAGCATGTGTCATAAAGTGTGCAGGATTTAACAGCTCACCGTTCTCCATGAGCCTAGATTAATGTGCCACTCTGAAATTACAGAGAAGTGAGACATCAAGTCCACTTTGATGATTTAATTTCTGGAATCAAGAGTTAAGAGTGAGTGAATGGGTTCAGATCAGATTCCATCACTTTGTTTTGTTGTATCAAGCAGAAGAGGGGTGTGGCCAGAGTCATTTCTTAGTCTTTTGTCTCTGGGCCTCAGATGAGGGAGGGACGTACAGCAGACTCTCTCATACAAAGAGAGGTGCATTGTATCCAGGCCAGAGAAGTCACCTCCCACGCTGACAATAGGCTGCACACAGTAGAAAGCTCAGAACAGCTCTGCTTTCTTCAACAGGACAAACTCACTTGTTGGATTTGAGGCCGCAGTGTAGATGTGATCTGATTCTTTACTCCAGTCTGGGCCACTATTAAAAACATGGCAGCCTCCACAGAGGGGACCCGCTCCCAAGGAAAATAGAAAGTATTTCAAAATAAAGGACTCAGTCTAGGGTAAAGAATAATTAAAAATTAATAATTCAGATAAAACATCACTAGGGTTATTTTAAATTTAATGTATGGCACTAGATTCATTTTATCTGAATCTTACTTTTGGACCTTTAAAAGAAAAATCTTTTAAGTTTTGATTTTCCCCGCTGTCACTCCGTTGAAGATGTCCAGCGTTAGTGGGATGTAACGCCTCGCTTTCTCATCCAGGAAGTAGACAGGGTCCTTTATTACATTTAGGTTGAAACCTTCCTCCACCAGCTTCACCTTCAAGTGCTTGAACGTGCCCGTTACCGCGATGGAACTCTGCAACAAAATGATGAAATGACATAATCATGATTATGATTAAATCATCTTCCATCCACCCAGTGTCTTTACCAGTTCTAAGCTGACCCTGGGTGAGAGGTGGGGTACATCCTGAATGGGTTGTGGATGTAAACAAGTGAAATGAAGAGGAAAATGCACCTGAATCCTGATAAACCGCGGCCGCGCGTAGGCAGGCAGGAAGGTTTCAACGTGTTTAAAAACGTCTGCAGCGTCAAACTCCTGTCCTCCTGTTAGAGTGACAGCAGCCATCCCAGCCCTGCCCTCCTGGCCTGTCAAAATACACCAAGAAACCAGTTTACTGATGCGAAGCAGCCATGGTTCAGTGTAAACAATGATGCACAGCTCATGCAGGGACAGAGTGGAACCCAGCACCTCGGTTGTTATCACTGCCCTAAAGGGGCAGTCCACCCATCTAACACGTAAACATCAGAGGTAGAAATAGCCTGCGCTGAAAGTTGCATAATGTGTTGTCGAGCCATGGAGGGGAAAATAACCTGGGCTGACAACAGAACAGGAGGCTCTTGCAAAACACAAGTGGCATTATGGGAAATGTTGCTCCAGTGTTTGGGGACCCATACTGGGGACTAAAATAAATTCTTTAAACAAACAATTGTACATTTTGCCTTTTGTATCTGTATAAATGTGGGGGTCCCCAGACCCCCTTTACCTGGGGCCCTGAGAATCTCTTGAAACGCTCCTGCTTCTCTGTGTCTGACAATATTACTGTGAGCTTTCCAGATTTTTACATTTTAAATATGCTTCAGCGTGTTCTCAACCAATTGTCCCTCGCATGTTTCTTGCACCACACTCGTCATTTGCTTGCATTGTTCTGTCGTTTAAAGATCACACTGATTCGACTCAGAGGTTGGGACGTGTTGCAATGTAGGTTATCTGTCTGTGATTTGAACTTTGTGCTGCCTCAGACATCTCTGGTTGATCTTTTTTTTTTTTTTTTTTTTTTTACTTCACACCACCTGGAGCCGATCCTCTGGGAGGGATTTGAACTTTGTGCTGCCTCAGACATCTCTGGTTGATCTTTTTTTTTTTTTTTTTTTTTTACTTCACACCACCTGGAGCCGATCCTCTGGGAGGGATCGAGCACATCTCACTGGTGGAACTGGTGGAACTTGAAACCCAGGATCGACTTGCTCCTCTTTAAAACCAGTGATGTGCTCAGTCACAGCATAACGTCTGTTTTTATTGGTCAAAGTTTATGACCGGAGCATTGCAACGCACTGACAGAGAGTTAACACAGCTTCAGCTGAGGCAAGGTCCACTGTGGGTTTATTACACGAGCTGTGACCTTTCACTTCAAAACTCTTCTGTGACACGCACACAGAACACAAACAACACGTGAAGCTCGTGTTTAACAGTGCTGTGATTTGTTGTTTAGTCTCACTCATCACAGAGCACATACATCTGATGTGCTCATTAGGTTGGTTGTAGAAAAACAGAGGGTCACCTCCAGCCCAGAGTCACTTTACCCACAGCCCTGTGGAGTGTGCCACAATCCAAACAATCCAGAGAGAGCGAGGAGACAATCTCCTAGGAGGAGCACGTCAAGCCCCACAGCCCTCTGTAATCTAGATAAGAGGTCACAGGCTAAGGTTGTCAATGCATCATGCGTTTACCTTACTGTCTCACACAGATAAGGTGCCTAACCACATCAGAGATATTTGCCAGTGTTGCGTAAACATTCCATAACCCTGCGCACAATCTTTGATGAAACATGGGACAGAGTTCAAGCAAAGGTAAATGAGCAAATCTGCAAAGTGTCCGTAGCACTGTGAATTGGAAAGATACTTGTTGATGTTCCCTGTTCATTATTCAACATTAAAAGTTGCTCAACATCATTGTGAATCATTAACACGTGCTCAGTTCTGTGGTTCGTGTGGCTGCAAAGTCCCCCTGGTTCACAATAGATGGTTATAGCTATTCAATAAATAGAACTATTCCAGATACATGTATTGTTTTATCTGATCAACATTGTGTGAGACAAATTAAATACAACCAACATTCAAATCAGTTTAAGAATTATTAATAAATGCATTTTAATTTTTTAATTAAAATGGAGTTTGATTAACGATCTCTTATTATTATTATTAGTTAAAGTTTGATTAACGATCTCTTATTATTATTATTAGTTAAATTATATCTATGTTTTAGTTTAGTTTTTGCAGCCTTTCATATTTCTGAAGCAAAGTAAATTAGGTAAATTAATCAATTCACTCATTAAATTGATTAATTTATCTTCAGTGTAACAGGATTAAATGTATTCACTCACTAAAATAAATAAAAGAATATATTTAATTAATTGCTGTCATTTTGACAAAAACGCCAACAGTCCAGCTGGAGCCTCTAAAATATGAGCCCATGCTGCTGAACATATATTTATATGATGTCAAATTTGTAGAAGTCCAGTGAGAATTACCTGGCACCTTAACTCCATACACGTTGGCTTCTCTGATGCAGTCAGCCACCGTCATGATGTCAGCCACCTCAGTTGTTGCCACATTTTCTCCTTTCCACCTGTTGACGATAAAAAACAAACGTAAGAGGCTGCGTGGCACCAACATCTTTTACCTGCACGTGACTGAAACGCCACCTGAACGTGTCTCCCACTCGGTCGTGGAAATAGATATAATCATCCTTGTCGATGCTCAGCAGGTCGCCGGTGTTGAAGTACACGTCCCCTTTCGCGAAGACGTCGTGGAGCTTCTTCTTCTCCGTCTGCTGCAGGTCTCGGGCGTAACCGGTGAACGGAGTCCTCGCTGAGATTTTAGACACCAACAGTCCAATCTCCCCTGAGGGAAAAGATTCCAACAGGAGACGTTGGTGATGTGGCCCCACAACAGGGTCCTGAAGGCAACATGCAGTATTTAACAAACACATCCACAGGGATGGTGCGGATGTATGATCGTATAGAATGGTCAGGAATCACCAACGTGACAGATGGATTGCTGAGACACAAACGTCCAAGGACCCCTCCGCCAATCCCTTAGATGTTGAAGAGGGTTATAACCTGACCCACAATGCATTGTTCCACCAGGTTTTGTGGTAATCCTTCCATTAGTGTTTCCGTAATCTTGTTTAGAATTCTAGAATTGTCCAATTTAAGGACAGAAATTTTTAAAAATGTAGGTGTTGGCCTTTTCAAAGCCAACCGAGTCAAACTTTTAAAGTTTAAATGGTAACCGTCTTGTTTTTGGTACCTTTCGCAGCCTTTATGCAGAGCCCAGAGGAATCCCTCACTGGTTCTTCTCGTCCTACGTCGAATTTGACCACACACACTGGGAAAAGCATCTGCAAAACCAAAACAACAACCATGTTGGGGAACACATTTCACTTCATAACGGAGGAAAGAGAACACCAACTGTACCCTGCTGAGGAAGGACTCTCGGCCCACAGCGCCGATCTTGCCGGTGTAATTGTGAAGAGCCATGTTCCCCTCTGTCGCTCCGTAGAACTCTTGGATTTTGATGTTCCCAAACCTGCTGAGGAATTCCCTCCAGACATCAGCTCGGATCCCGTTTCCAACCGCGAGTCTGACTCTGTGGTCCCGATCGTTGGGTCTCTGGCAGGGAAGACGGCGTACGAACATCAGAATGGTGTTGCTGAACATTCTTCCCTGGGGACAGTGGCCGTGTGAGCGGGAGCGGTGCCACGGACGTTACATACTGCACCTTCGGTGTGTTGCAGAGGTAACGCATGATCTCGCCGATGTACTGGACGGCAGTCACGTCATATTTTCTGCAGTCGTCCCAAAACTGAGAAGCAGAAAATTTACTCCTCAAAGTCACAGTGATACCTGCAGAGAAACAGCAGTGTGACGAACAACAGCCATGGGGGAGGGGCATTTTTATTATTTATAGTATATATGGAATTATGATGATGATGGTGAGGATGATATTGTTGTTATTGTTATATCACCCCTACTGGCTGGCTATAGTGCACCCCATGAATGTCCCCTCCTCCATGGTAGCATGTGGGACATGGGCTAAACTGTCAAAGTAAATTTATCAAATATATTTTCTGGGATTGTAGGTAGCTCTTGTCACACTTACAAGCTCATTTTGCAATTCCAATTTGTTCCAATTCATTTTCCATTTTCTCCATCTGGTTTAATTGTTTATAAGATGCTATAAAAGCAAGGTGGGACAGCCGAGACTGACTGGTGATTGGTTGAGTACATGAATCAGCAGAAGCTTGATACTGCAGCTATGGTCACCACCGCACTGATTTAAAACATGATGATTCTTTCTGTGTTTAGTTTCCTCTTAATCCCAAAACTGTGCGTGAGTTAATCCGCAGGTCCACCACAAATTCATAAATTACTACAGATTATTGGTTGTTTACCCCACCCTCCCTCTTCTTTTTCTTATTTGTTGTCCATTTGTGTTTTCCACTGGATTTGGTTAGAATGTAGAATATGGCTTCCTCCTGCCCGTTGAACCCAGAGGTGTGTGTACCTCTCTCTATGGCTCCGGTGCAGCCGATGAAGCCAGTGCTGTGAAACAGAGGGAGGGTGACGTAGAGCACATCACTGGACTTCACTCCTGATGTGCGCAGAATCCAGGACATCAACCACAGCTTGGCGTGAGAGATCACCGCGGCTTTAGGGAGACCTGGTGAGAAGCCAGGGGCTGCATGAAGCCGACACGTGGCTGTGGAATCCCACACGTCAGAGCCGGGAGTCGCTCACCTGTTGTCCCAGATGTGTATATGTAGGCAGCTGGACTGTGCAGGGTCACGTGGGACCTCAACTCCTTGGACAGAGGCTCAGAGGAGGCCAGGCTCATCTTGTCTGTGAAGCTCTCCATGCCCGCCGTCGTGCACGTGTCAGCGAGGATGTAAACAGTGACCTGCTGCTCCAGCAGCGTGGGCAGGATCTCCTCCACCGCCTCCTGCAGCTCTGGAGAGAAAACCCAATGAGCACGATCGCTCTCTGACACTGAGACTTAAAGATGTGTTTAATATTGGTGGTTTTGTTTATGAGAGGCCCCAGATAAAAACCTCTGCTAATGTCCTTTAACATAACATGGTTACACATTTACAATGTCATTGGGCAAAGTGCAACTAAACCTCAAATATATGTGTGAGGCAAAAGTAACATAAAGAATTAGCTGCTAAAGAGTTCATGCAATCGACAAAGAAAACTCCACAGCTTTCCCTCAGGATATGATATCATCCATAAAAAATCCCAAATCTATTGTGCAATTGAGCAACATTTGGCCTTTTTTTATCTTTTAAGGATGAAGAAAATGTTCAGATTAACGTATTAACTGACGCTGCAGTGACACACGTGAGTGACAGAGGAGACAGAGAGGAGACGTGCGAACCTGCTGCAGCCACCAGGGTGGACGCGCCGCTGCAGCTGAAGCAGTGCAACAGGGACTTGGATCTGACGTTGTGGTTGAGGAACGCGGCGGAGCATCCGACCTTCGCCAGGCCGAGCCACAGCCACAGGAACATGGGCTCGTTTCCCAGGAACATCGCCACCGTGTCGCCCTGCTTCAGCCGGCCGCTCTGCACGAACACTCTGGCCACCTTGTTGCTGAGCGCGTCCGCGTCCCGGTACGTGAACGTCTCATCCTGGAAGCGGAGGTACGGTTTGTGCGGATGCGCCCTCACCGCGTCCAGGAACCGGTCCAGGACGGTGTAGTTGTTCCGGATGAGTTCCTGGATCCGGCGCCCCGATTGGACTCTGATGAACACATATCGGAGGTCCAGGTGGAGGTGAGGGCAGCGGAGGAAGAGGAGGCCGAGCAGGAGCACCGCTGCACACAGGATCCAGAGAAGCATGATGGTGTGGTGTGCGGAGGAGTTCAGGTCAGACTGAAAGTCGAATGTTTCAAAGTGAGAGGGTGGGAGAGGTGGGAGGGGAGGAGAGGTCAAGACAACAACAAACTTTTAAACCAACAAAGCTGCCACAGTGATGCCTTCAGGACCCCTTCAAGCTCCACATGATTTGCATATTCATTTGAGGAACAAGAGCCAAGTTTATTTATTACCCATTAGAATTGTTTTGAGGAATTTAGTTTTAACCTAAATGAGCTTTAGTTAACTATTGAAGAGATACTTGACACTGAAATGTGTTTTGGAGCTGTAAACCATTCAATGACTGTTTGGTGATAAAAATACATTAATGCCAGTTTCTCATCAAATACCAAATCTATAAAATAAAAGCTACATTAATGGTCAGACATCGCCCACTGCTTCAAACTGTCAAGGCCAATGATTTGTAGAATCAATCATTTGAATCATTTGAGTAAGTCATCAAGACTTGTGAATAATTCCTGGAGTAATCGGTAAAAATTTAAATAAATAAATAAATCTCACAGTGAGAAGAAAGTGGTTCAAAATATTCTGGCTCTTTGAGCAAATCTTTGGAAAAATAAAACAGATTTTTCCCCACCCTTCCTCCGCTATTATAACAATATCTTCCAAAAATAGTTATTCTCTATCAATTTTTAATAAAAGTATAAGATTTATTCATGACTTAAAGCAGTATATAAATATAAAACATCCATAAACTATATACATCATGTCATGTAATAACACAAACATATTTACAAACTATAAAAACATAAAACACTAAAATCTAAGTCTGGAGGGAAGATTGAAACTGTGACATAAGCTGCAAACGTCTCACAAGTGTGTCACAAGTTCACATACATGCAGTGGGCCGAGCTGCGACTTTAGACCTGATGTATGTATCAGGCTTATCTTGGCTACCCAGCCCAACGAAGAAAATACCTGACCATTCATGGACATTAACCTTCATCAGGTAACACTGGTATTCATGACTAACTGACTGACAAAATTATCAAGGCTGTGTTTATCAAATCTCTCGGACCAACATCGAAGACACTGAGCACCAAATAATCTCACAGTTTTGCTGAGAATGTGTAGAGCAGCATTTTAGGATGGAAGCTGGTTTACTCAATGCTAGTAAAGAAGTCAGCAGACCCCTATGGGTGTTTGACTGAGGTGACTCATCATAAAAACAGAAGGCAGACAGGTTCTTATACACTTTTCTGCAGTTGCGTGTTGAATTTTAAAACCAGGGATAAACAGCATGGGCCTCTTCCCCACTCAGTGAATCAACTTTAAATCTGATTCAGGAGCAGCAGTGGAAGAACCGTGGATTGTGTTTCCAATTTGAGCTAACCTACTTCTCACTGCAGCTTCGTATCAACTCTCTCATCAAGAAAGTGATTTAATGTGTTGTGTATGTCAAACTATTTCTTCAATGCACCACAGAGCTGCTGCCAACTTCAGAGGCAAAACCTCTAGACTCGTGTAAACTCTGTTCTCTGTATTGAAGGCACTGGTTGGTAATGTAACTGAGTAACTACTTCATATTTCACCTCTTATCTGCCTCTGTCATTTTTGTTGGTATAAGGGACTGTCAAAGCCACTGTCCTGCTGCCGCTGTCTCAGCTCAGAGAACAGAGGCCTGGGAGCTGCTCTCTGCTGCTGCTCGGCCTCAGAGCCAGGGGCTGGCTCTCTGTGGCTACTCATCTTCACAGTGGGGAGTTTTAAAGTCTCGGTTTGAGGCATCTTCTTGGCGATTTCATTATAAACTGTCAGGTCGGACGCATCCGGGGAGAGGCCCCCGAACTCTTTAAAGATGCCGGCCGATGACGCAGAGACAGAAAAGGGCTTCACCGGTTCTACTTTCCTCCCTGAGAAGGAGAGTCGGGGAACGTGGAAGCTTGACTCTGAGTCGCTGCTGGTCATGCTCCAGTCAGTGTGTTTCTCACCTCTCACCGGAGTCTCCTGGACAAGGACAGCTTTGCTCTGTTGCTCTGAGTCTGGGTGGTTGTTGGCTCCCTGCAGGTATAAATCCCTGCTCTTACTCCTCAAGGGCGCTCCGACTAAGTTCACCTGGGAGGAGGGGGCCATGTGATGCAAAGAGGTCGTCTGTTTGGAGGGTTTGTTGGAAGGAGGGTGGCTGCGAGCAGCAGTTTGGGATTTCACGGCTGCGTCCTCAGGGGCCTCATCCATCCTAGAAGTCGAACACTGCTGGTGGCTCGAAGGTTTATTCCTGCCAGCAGCTGCTGCTTCCTGCTCTGGACCAGCTGACGTCTTACCTCTGAGCTCAGGAAGCGCAGGCAGGGTCGCCGGGTTCTTCATGAAAGCAGCGTTTCTAACTGGAGGGCGACGGGTAACAACACATCATTGAGAGAACACTCCAGAGTATCACTGCTCTGAACATCAGGACTCACTTGGTAAACTGTGGTTCTTTCCAGATTTACTTCTGACGGGCGTCTCTAGCACTTTAGCCATGGCCGCCAGCTTGCTTGCAGCATTCATAATTTTCTTCTCGGCGCTGCAGAACGTGAGAGGATCAATACAATTACCCTGAGGAGCCACAGTGAAGCAGGCAAATCGGCTTTAACGAAGCAATGCATGGCGTCTTGCCCTGTGGATTTTCCTCCATCCTCCAGCAGCTCCTGCAGGCAGGTCAGGTAATAAAGCCGCATCTTCCGGGCCGTGTCCTGTCGCTCCCTCTGCACCTCCATGCGGATCATCTCCGCTGCTCGCTCCCGACTCTCCTGGAGGTACTGCAGCATGTCCTCTGTAATAAAAAAAAGAAATCACAAGCTGAGAGTTAGATATGTGTGGGCACTGACCCCTTCCATCACAGGTTTAGTATTTTAGATTTGCCATCCATTAATTACTGTTTATATGACTGAATGATTTATCTACAGTTATCTCGCTACAAAATGTAATAAATCAATGAATGATAACAAACCTCTGATCTTTTCTACAGTCGACAAATACTGCTGCCTCATCTCCTCCAGGCCATGCTGGAGATCAGAACTCCTGCAACCAAGAACATCTGTTCACATCTGTTGCTATTGTTCAAATGAAATTCATAAACACAACTCATGTCGTCTATGAAGGTCATCAACACCAACGTCATCCTGAAACTTAAGAAATATATTGAATCTTAACATCAAAGAGAAGCACATGTACATTCTGCTCATTCTGAAAATCTGTATTACACCAAAACTACACAAACCCTGAAGATTCTTTGGCTTTCTTCACTCCCTCCAGCTGCTGCAGATGTTCCTCCTTTGCCTTTTGTAAGCTGAGCTCATGCTCGTCTGCAAGACACGAGGCATCTCATCAACACATCCGCACAGTTGCAGTTCAGTAATACATTTTAAATGCCTAGAAAACACCGTACCTTTGAGACGCTGCACTGTGGTTTTGTGTTCTCGAACACTGAGCTGCAGTTGACGGCAGGCTTTCTCCAAGTGTCTCTGGAGCTCCTGGTTTTTCTTCTGCAGTTTACTTGAAGTCTCGGTGCACTCCTTCCTGCAACGAGCCGACTCCTTCCTCTGGGACAGAGAGCCTGGGCAACGTGGATAATATTGACGATGGGAACTTCGATAAATTCAACATCAAGACTGAATCTCAAAGAATGAAGTCGAAATGGAGAAAGGAGGGACATTACATACTCAGCATTTTGTCCATTTCTTGTTCATGTCGTTTCTGGGTTTCTTCTAACACGCGGCACAGTCTCTCCTCACTGATCTGAAGGACAGAGATGACACCATCAGAGACACAGTCAGAGATGCCAGGGGCACTCAGTAGAGCACAGACCTTCGGGCAAGGCCTGATATTCCCCTTGAATACCAAAGTCATCACATTCCACAGAATCATAGATACCAGGGTTGTGTCAAAACATTTTTAAGTCTTATCCCTCAATGTTAAAATTGTGGATCTGCACCAAAAATTGGATTGGCTCTGCAAAGGCCTTAGGCCATCCAGTAGTTTTTGTTTAATGCTGATAATGTCAACAGGTTGAGGGAGCAGCAGTCTGTTGAGCAACAGCCTTTGTTTTATGCAGCTCAGCAAATTAATAATTTCAAAACACTTCCTCCAAAATCAAGCAACAAACTCACTCTCTTCCACTCCTTCTTGCTCTGGGATATTGCTCTGCTGACCATGTCGTTGCAGGATGTTTGTATGATGTGTGTTATTGTCGTCTCTGCTGTGGCCTCACTGGCCCTGCTGGTGTTGTCGCTGCCCTGCTGAGCACTTTTGGGATCTCTAAGAAGCTGTGCCTGGACCTGTGCCATTCCAGACTGAAGCTCTGCCAAGAGTTCCTCCCTTGTCTGCTGCCTCTGCGTCAGCTCTCTGTCAGCGTGCTGACTCCTCCACTCCTGTTCTCTGACCCTCAGGGTCTCCTGAAGCTTGGCCTCCATTTGCAGAAGTAGCTCCTTCCTCTGGAGGTCAGCGTCCTCTCTGGCCTGCTCCAGCTTCCTGTGCTGCTCTTGCAGCGTGGTCTGGTACACCTGCTCACTGCGGACTTTGATGAGGGAGATCTCCTGCTGTTTGTCTCGGTTCCACGCCGCTCTGGCTCCGGCCAGCTCGGCCTTCAGCAGGGCAGATTGTGCTCTCTTCTCTTGCTCTAGCTGGCACTGGAGTGTCACCACCTCCTCTTGTAGCTCCTCCAGCCTCTGCGCTCCAGAGCTCTGCTGCTCCTGCTGCTGGCTCTTGTGTATCTTATGCCACTGCTCCTCTGCCACTCTCAGAACCTGGGACACCTGAGACATTTAGAGAATACACATGAAGACAGCAGAAAAAAGCCAGAAGACTGATTTGTCTCATTCAAAGATAGAAAACATCATACTTTTTGTTCAGTGAGTTTTTCTTGCAGTTCTTCCCATTTCTCCTTCTCTGTTTGGAGAGAAGCTTGATATTCTGGTAGTGAAGTCAAATCCTCGATCCAGCGACTGTAGGCCCTGGTCACTGCACCTTCCACCTGTAACCACGACACACGTTCAACATTTCATCCTCTCAGATAAAGGACATATTAACTGGAGAGAGAGGAAATCATAATTTGCATGCACAGTACAGAGTACTGGAGTAATAGATATAAGGTATTAACCTGCTGGGCCATGTCCTCCAAATGTTTCTCCTGAAGCTCTCTCTGGGCTTGTTTCCTGGCCTCCTCCACAGCCTTACGTTTGACTTTGTCAGCCTCCAGTTGCAGCTGCTGTTTCTGGGCACTGAGCCTTGAGTCCACCTCCTCGGGAGTAGACGTCTCACTGCTGCCCTCGACGTCCTCCGTTTGACTGTCTACCTCAGCAGTCTCTCTGTGCTTCTCCATCCTCGCCTCATCCAGCCTTTTTGTCCATGTTCTCTCCATCTGCACAAAATAAACATTCCAGTCAGAAATGATATTCTCATTTCAGGGTCTGACAGGGATTGTAGGGAATCGTACTTTTTCCACTTCCTCCGCACATGCAGCCTTGGCTGAGGCTACATGAGCATCCACCTGCTGCTGGATCTCAGCCTCCTTCTGTTTGGACCAGAGAGCTTTCAGGTGGTTCACCGAGGCCTGATGCTGAGCCTCCAGCTCCACCCTAAGCTTCTCCACAGCTGTAACACTTTCCTCTCTTATTTTCTGCTGGAAATAACAACCAACCAATCAGAAATCATGTAACATGTGGATTCTGTGTGATTTCTCATAAGCATCATGGGATATTTTATTTACCTCATTTTCTCTGATCAAAGCATCCTCTTTCTCCCTGTCATGTATTCTTTCTTCCAGTGCGTCTTTCTCCTTGCAGACAGATATGTAGCATTCTTGTACACCCAACATCTTATCCTTGGCCTCGGATAGTTGGGTCCTGTAAAGGCAGATGTCAATAATATCAAAGAGATGCAAAGGATTATAAGTGACTACATTCGTCAGGGCCTGAGGACTTACTGTAACTGCTGGATCTGCAGCTGGTGCTGTGCAGTCAGCTGCTCAACCTGAGCATCATGTTCCAGCATGAGCTCTGTTTTCACCCTGTTGACCACATCGTCCCTGTACTGCTGGTGGATCCGTTCAGTTCTACATGAAAAAAAACAAAAGAAGATTACGCATGAATCAATCAAATCGATCAATTCAGAAGCCTGTGTTTAGCACCCGTGTGTGGTTCACCTCTGAGCTGCCTCTTGCTTTTCTTGGTCAAGCTCCTGGATCATCTCCCTCATCTTAGAGCACAGCTCTGCGTTGGCAGTCCTCACCTTCTCCTCACTCTGTTTCAACTCTTGATACTTTTTCTCTAGCACCTACATTTCACGCAAAGGAAATCTTTCATGATTTATTCCAAAAAGAAAGAACTCAATAAATGAGACAATCAACAAACACAAACCTCTACTTGCTCCTGCAGGTGTTTCTTATCTTGCTGTAGTTTCATCAACTCTTTGTGTGAGTCTCCAGTCATGTCAAGATGTTTCATCTGACTTTTTTCTCTGATCTGTGGACCAAGATAAAGTAGTTTTTAAAGACAGTTCATATGATCACTGTACGATTAAAGCGATTTAATTTATTACAATGTATTTGTGTCTTGCAGTTTATACCAAGTTGTTTATATTCTTGTGTGACTGGGACAAGAGTCTCAATAGATTCCCTTTTCGACTCGAAATGTCTAGCTAATGTTCATACAGGGTGAGTCCTTACCGACGAGCTGAGCTGGGCTTCTTCTAACTGGGTGTTGAGTTCATTCACTTGGCTCTGGCAGTGTTGAAGCTCCTCCTGCAGCTGACTGATTTTCTGCCGCTTCCCTTTCAGACTGCCCAGGCAGCGCTGCATCTCCGCACGCAGCAGCCGCAAAGCCTCGTCCTGAGGCAGTTTAGATTCTGACAGGTGAGCCAAAGCAGGGCTGATGAAACGGAAGAGAAAGTTAGAAATGTAGTCATTATAGCCTCTGGCTATAATGACTACAGTGTACCTTTGGAGCAAGCCATTTCTTCTGCTCATTTTCTTTAATCCTAAATCCACACAGGAATCGGACAGCGGGTGGTCCCAGTCGCTGTTCAGATCTAACGCAATTACCCCATGTTTCACAGCAGATTCATACAGAGTGATCTGCTCCTTTAAATCGGCCAGGTCCTCCTTCAGCGTAAACATGGAGATATTAATAAAAAGTTAATTTGCATGTTACGTGTTTTCAGAGTAGTTGCATTTGTGGCAGAAGAATGAGAGGGCAAACCTGCAGAGCTGTGTTCATGTTTTCACTCAGAGCCTTGGCTGCTTGAGCCTGTTGGAGTTTAATTTGCATCTGACTCATCTCCTGCACTGAACCTGAGGAAAAATATCAATATGTAAAAAGCAAAGTAAAAATCACAGGAGTTCATTAACGTCCACAGACGCCATCACCCACTTGTCTGCAGCAGCTTAGCACACTGACGCTGACTCTCCTCCAGTCGCTGAGTGAGGCCGTTGATAACTTTCGCCCTCTCGAGTTGCTCCGCCTCTCTCTGGCTCTCCAGCTGTTTCACCTGCTCTCGTAACCTCTGACTCACTTCAACCTGGACGAAACAAAACAAAGCTGCTGGTGTCTTCTGACAATGTCTGATGAATAGACTGTTGACAAACAAAAAAACACTGACCTGTTCATGCAGAGCCTGCGAGGAAGAGTCGATCTTCTGCTCCAGGGCCAACAGTGCGACCTCATGCTGTTCTCTGATGATGGCGAGGTCATGGTCGTGCTGCTCTCGCACCCTGGTCAGGGTGTCAGAACGACAGAGCTCCAACATCTGCTGCTTCATGCTGTCCACCGCAGCGTCTGCCACCCTCTGCTTCTTCATGCTCTGCAGATAAAGTACAACTACTTTCCAATACTCATCTCTCACTGTTGCTCTGCTTGTTTCAGTAAACTCTGCTCAGATTATCGATTTAAATCTCATTTTAATTTTTAAAGATATTAGAATACTGAAGCTGCATACTGAATACTAAATGCATTAAATAAATACTGGAAGACTGATTGTCTTTTCCTTTTTTTTTTTTAAATTTCTTCTATAAACTGAACTTGGCCGATTAAGATTAAAATGACAGATCACTTACAATTTATATTGTAAACAATGAGGAAAGAACATCAGCACTGAACTCACCTCCTGGTCCCTCTCAGTAAGGACATGTATTTGCTGCTCCATAGCTTTCACTTTATTTTTCATCTGCACCTCTTGTTCTTTGTACTGTTCAACCAGTTGACCTGATTCCTTTAGACTTACTGCCAAGCCATCCTTTTCATCTATTGATGATAAAAAAAAAAAAAAAAATACAAATGCACACATGAGCAGCACATTGAACAAAGCAGGCCAGTGCAGGATTCAACAATGCTATGGCTAGCGCAGGCCCACTCAACAGCCACAAGGGGGCGGTTGAATGAGTGAAGATGTGTGATTGTATTTCATTTGATCAATCTCTAGAAAGCATGAGTTACATTCTCCTGTAAAGTAAGGTGACAGGCAAAGTCCACCCCCCACCATTCTCTTTGAACTTACCTTTGGCAATTGCAAATTGATGCTCGAGGTATCTCATGTTACGCCTTGAATCTTCCAGTTTTTGCTCCAAGTCTTCAATTTGTCTCTGCTGAGCTTTGTTTAAAATCTGCAGCTGAGCAAGTTGCTCCCGGTCAGCAGTTTCTGAAACACAGTATATAAAACAAATCAAACATCAGCCACTCATTAAAACAGCGAGAAGATATTTAAATTTGTTTTTAGCATTTGAGAGGGTGCATCTTATACACTGCTTTTAATTAAGGGCTCCATGTCTTTTAGGTCTATTTGTATCAGCATTTTAATTTCAGGGCTTAGATTCATTATTCACCATTTTTTGTTGATCGTGCACAAGGAATTCACATTCACATTTCAAAGAATAAAAATCAAAAATTAAACCACACTCACGTTGTGTGGAGTCCAGGAATTCTCTCTGAAGATGGTCAAACTGAGCTCCTTGGTGGGCGGCCTGTGGGTTAAACATCTTTGGTTGATGGGCGGGATGGTGAGGAATGTAACTGGCCTTGTACTGATTGGTAACGTTGTCGCCACCTCCAGGCTTCAAATGTGTGAAATACAAATACATGTGTCACAATAGACAACAAAAATATTGAACAATTTGCACACTGCACAAAAAACAAACTTTTGGATATTATAGACATAATTCTTAAAATTACTACCATAAAAAAACTCATGTATGACTTAAATTACATACAGAGAGAGACTGTTTTACTCAGAAGATGTGAAAGTGTGTTTTGTAGGAGATGTTAGAGGACCAGAAGAGAAGCAACTGCTGCAGTGAATTATCAAAACATATAAACTGTTATTCTTAATACGACTCATAGCCAGTGGGTGATGAAATAGTTCACTCACTGGAAATTGGTTTCTGGTATTATGGACCCCATGGTTTTGCACGTCTCTGTATCCTCCATCTCGGTTATGGTCCATGTTGTTATTAGATACTTGCGAATATGGAGGAGACTCTGCGGAGAAGTCATTGGATTTCTCTGTGCCCATGCTCGTGTACGTATAATCTCCTTGGGTGAACTGGTGATCCGCTGGCTGCTGGTCCCAGGCGTGAGGCACAGGTTGCCTCCGTGGTCCATTGATCTGATCAGCACCATCCTCATAAGCGTACTCGTCATGAGAGCATTGATCATAGTTGCCGTCATAGTTCTTCAGAGAGACATTGACAGTAAGAAGGACGTATATTTTCTTTTAGTTATTCAGAAAAAAACTGAATAACTCATACCTGTTCATGGGAGATTGGCTTTGGATGGTTTGACCACTGCTGTGTCCATGCAGACTGTGGGCTGAGCACAGAGGGACAGAGAAGCACATAAAAGAATAGCTGCTTCTCTAAAACCCCAGGCAGACTTCACAAAGTCAGAGATGTGTTGCTTGTCAGCAGCATCAACCTGTGTGTTACCTGTTTCTGGTGTTTTTATTGCTGCAGGTAGAGTACTCAAGCTCAGGGGAGGAGTCTCTGCTGTCCTCCAGCATGTCATCAGGCAGGTCTGTGAGCAGTTTGTGCAGCTGTGGAAAAACAGCACAAGGAAATGAGTCACCATGGTTGCTCCGCAACTGAGTAATAAAGTAACACAGATTTGTAAATAATGGGGAAAAAGTCAACAGCTTAACAGAGACACAGAGTGCCAGAGCAGTAAATGAGCTATGATTTTTAAAAATTACAGGTTACTAGTTACAAATTCTTAAAAATACTTAATTTATTAGGTATGTATTACTGTATATTCAATATTTCTGACACTGTGTAAATATCTAATTATGTAGTTAATTAATAAAAATAATTAATTATTTGATTATTTGCTAAAGAATTGTAAACATTACACTTTCATTAATCATTGAAGTATTGTTCCAACAAAAATATCACACTCTTTCTGATCAAAGCTTCTTAAATGTGATTCAGGATGTATCAGTACTGAGAGTAAACAACAGAAAGCCTTACTCAACACTGACAATCAACAACTTGTTCTCTCAGCTCTTTCAGTTAAAGGCAAAAGGGGAAAGAGTAACAGATACACGCACACTTGCTTTTCAAGCAACCATGTGAGTCACAACAACCACAGCCATTTACACTTACTTCCCATAAGGACTGTTGAATGTTCCTCAAATCCGCCACAGTGTCCAAAACAGAAGGACCCATATTATCCCATTTACACATTCAACAAAGATTGAAGAAGCAATTCTTCTTCCTCAGCTGTGCAGCCGCATGATAACCATGTTGACTAAACTTTCTGTACTGAAGACCTTCAGTGGGAACATCCAAAACGTCCCTGGCATGTTGTCAGCGCTCAGTGGCATTCTTGTGTTTTGCTCCCAGAGAACTCCATTGTTTAGTCAAACATATAGGAAGGTTAACTGGAGCAGAAACAATCATGTTCCACTGGGGCAACATGTGAATAATAAGCCGGCTATACCCAGAGAAAAATGTCCATTTAAGAATTAAAATGAAGCAAATGAATGGCAGAAAACAAGCAAAAATATCCAGCAAACAGTTTTCATCATGCTCGCTCTAGTCAAAAATGAGTAGGGTCAAACCCAGACACAAGGCAGCCTAGATAGAGAGAAAGTAGGGAAACCACAGGGCAGAGCGAGTTTCAGTGTGACACACCTGGAAGGAGGCATTTTCTCTGAGCCAATAATAGCTCAGGTTCATGGTGCAACAGACGTGTAGGCGTGGGTAATAACACAAGCACGCCTCTCAAGCTGTGAAGCCGGCACACCAGTGAAACACATGTGCACACCTTAAGTGCTTCCCAACAAAAAAACAAACAAACAGACAAAAAAAAACACTTCATAAAATCTGAAAAAACTGATACATTTATGGCTCTCAAAAGAGAGGAAACTACATAATACGAATAAAACTGTATTGAAAGGAAAACACAGCTATGTGTATATACATTATTAGAGAGAAAGGACATCAAGATTTATTTCATTTACTTTATTCAATATAAAATTTGTTTTAGACTAAAGATCAAGGTTTTAAACCCCACTTGACACAAAGAAAAATATGTATGTGTATTACCTCCTTAATGTGCTTGCACAATAAATAATAATAATCAGTAATTATGCAACTTATTGCAGTGCTACTGATGAAAATTATATTACAATAATTACTGGCCCTGCTCTGTTCCCCAGACACTGTGATATCTCAGACAAGTAATACTTTAAGAACTTCCTTTCTGTAACCCACGTTGTGCATATTGAACGCACCTCCTGTTCTCTGGCATAGTCCTCCTGGTCGTACTCCTCCTCCTCATGCTGGGTCTGCAGAGCAGCGCTGTCAAAGTCGATGGACATGATGCCCAGCCTGCAGGAGAGGGGACACGCAGAGGAGTTAATGGAAGGAAATCACTATCACGAACCATGTGTGACTCTGCTCATGGTGTGAGGCGGTGGGATGGGACAGATCGCAGGGCTCCGGGCTGTGGGCACTAAAGCTTGTGGTTAGGGAGACGCATCAGGAGATAGTGAGGCTCTGGTTGGAGGAAGGGTTAAAAGCATTTGTCACAACGCAACATCCTCCTGCACATCCCTGTGATCTGAAGAATCATGGCGTCAACGTTAACTTCAGGGCCGGGGTGGAATCGGGAAGCTTACCTTCAGTCAAACTGTGGATGATTCTTCTGAGCTGCTTATTCCTTTGGTGAAGCTAGTGAGCGTCAGCTGCCAGCGACACATGTGTTTACATTAGCTGCTAGCTAACCAGCTAACCTGGCCATGTTAGCCTCGCTTAGCAACAACGAGCCCGACTAACGTTTCAACGTGATAAACGCCATGTTTTTAAAACGTCCGCAGAGCACGGCAGGTAGACAGGGTTGCTCTCTTTGCGCCTGAGCCGGTTTAGAGCCGCTGAGGGTGAAGGAGACGAGAAGGAGACGAGCTGGAGACGAACACACAAGAGACTCAGACTCAGACGCTTCCTTAAGAACTCAGGACTCGCCCACTTTGAAAAGTCGCGCGCTTTACCAGCGGCAAACCAACACACACACACACACAACTCTACTAAGCTTGCCTTGTCTCCATGGTAACAACAAGTATGTAATCATGGATAATGTAGTCTGCTTTTACTCAAAATAATTTTCCAAACGTGACGTCATAATTTCAAAATAAACATGCATATTTATACTGCATTTAATATATTTAAGATTGTCTGCTAGTCTATAGCATTAGTAGATAATTCTAACGTAGCTCGGTTTCACATTCAACGTGTAGATACTAATAATAATACGTTAAAATTGTACATTATGGAAATAATAATTATAGTGATATATGTAATATTGACAACACAGTTTTACCAAAAATTATTATACCATACCGTGGGCTGCCATAAAACAAAACATTAGTTCCAAAAAATAATTACATACTGACTGTAGAAAAATATAAATATAACACGAATGTAAAGCGGAGAGAGAATAAAGGGAAACTTGGTGCATTCGGACAGCAATGTGCACACGTCATCAGAATCTGCGCGGCTGAGCTCAGCTGGTCACGTCTGCGGCGGCTCAACATCCGGGTTCCTCTCGTGACAGTCAGCTGACCTCCTCCTCCAGGATGTGCGAGCAGCTCTGAGCTCTGCTGTGCGACAACCAGAACTCCACTGACCGTCACTGTGAAACTTTGGAAATGGCAACTAACCCTCAGAAGATAAAGACCAACTTCACCGGAAATGAAAGGTGGGTGCTCGTGCTCTCTGTTGGAGAAGCGGAGGAAGAAAACGAGCTGACTTTGCATTGTCTGTTCTTCCCATGCAGGCTGCAAAACCTGAAGAACACTTTTGAGAAGAGATATGGAGAAATCCCTCTCTTCTATGCATATGCACCAGGAAGAGTGAATCTGATAGGTAACTTCCTTCTGTCTACTTTGCTACTTGTGTACTCGTAAAGGTTTGATCAGTGGCTGTATGAATGTGAAGGAGTTGGATTACAATAATGATTATAATTTTATTCTAAAGGTCTACTGCGTACAATTTAGTCCCATTGAGTGTCGGGGTTGTTGCAGCTGAATGAGCCTCACCCTCCCTTTCCAAACATGACAGCAAACCTGTCAAACCGCAAACACATACACTTTAGATGAAAGAAAAGTATTAGTATGAGTATAACTGCAATGACAAGCATCTGCAATTTGTTCCAACAGGGCTCGTTTGAATGTTTGGATACAGTGTCAGAGCATTTAGTTTGTTCATCTGTGGGAAATGTCAGCTTTGGTCTAGACCCATTCTTACTTATCAACATTGATCCCCATCTGTTTCATGTTTAACAGGAGAGCACATTGATTACTGCGGCTATTCTGTGCTCCCAATGGCCATCGAACAGAACATCCTCACTGCAGTGTCAGTGAACAGTTCAGGGACGATCCAGCTTTCCAACATGAATCCCCAGTTTGAGTAAGGCTTACACTCATCATTCAGCCCAATGCTGAACTTTTACATGTGGCTGTGCAGGTCATCCTCTGATTGAAGAACAGTGATGCAGACACTAATGTCTCATCTTTCTTTATACCATTGTTGTTTCTTTACGCATGTTGTTTCTCGCTGTGCAGGGATTTCACTGTGTCGTGTTTGGAGGACATCGTCATAGACAGAGACAATCCAAAGTGGTATTATTATTTTCTCTGTGGAGTTAAAGCCATTCAGGTGAGACATGTTTTATCCTTGGGGCTAGTGGTACATTAATAAAACTCTGGTTTATCTCGATATGTTTGCCTTGTTTTTACAACCTACCTACCTACCCTGAGCAGGAGAAGTTTGGGATCGCTCGTCTCTCTGGGATGTCGTGTGTCGTTGATGGAACCGTTCCTCCCAGCTCTGGTCTGTCCAGCTCCAGTGCCTTAGTTTGCTGTGCCGGCCTTGCAACAATGGAGGCAAATCAGAAATCCCTGTCGAAGGTAAAATGCTCGAACTTTGAATCATTTCATAAAACTACATTGTCTACATGGTAAAACATTCAGTCTGTGTTTCTAACTTCAAAACTAATGTCTGTGTCGTGTTTAGTTGATCCTTGCTGAGATCTGTGCCAAGTGTGAGTGCTACATTGGCACAGAGGGAGGAGGCATGGACCAGTCCATCTCATTCCTGGCTGAGGAAGGAACCGTACGTTGCTCCTCTTAAAGTGCACGTGGTGCAAGATGATCTCAAAAGTGTTATTAACAACATCACAACAGAACTTACTTTAGGTTTAAAGTTTCTGCCATCTAAGCAGTGGCCTGAACCTACTTTGTTTTGTTAGCTTTAAAACCTTTTGAATGGCCTTTCAGGCGAAACTAATAGAGTTCCAGCCTCTGCGGGCCACTGATGTCAAGCTCCCAGCTGGCGCCGTGTTCGTGATCTCCAACTGCTGCGTGGAGATGAACAAAGCTGCGTCCTCTCACTACAACATCCGTGTGGTGGAGTGTCGAATCGCCACAAAGGTACAGTGATCCACACCACTGATTCTCAGCCTGACTCTGAGAGGGGCCTGTGTGACAGGAAACATCATGCCTCTGTATTCAGATGTTTCTCAACTTCTTTGGTTGTTATTGCTCAATATCTGAACCTCTCTTATTGACTGTTAATGGACTGTTTTTATATAGCATTCACCTATTCACCACTCCTGTATTTATCACCATTCATACGCTGTAAGCACAGCCTTTGATTCAGTATCTTGCCAAATCCTCACACAAATTACAATCTAGTTAAAGATCAGAAAGCATCAACGACCTTGTGTTGTTGAGTTATAATGCAATGTCATGGTGTGGCCTCAGATACTGGCGCAGGCGGGGGGTCTGGACCCGAGCAGACTGCTAAAGCTGTCTGAAGCTCAGAAGGAGCTGAGAGCCTCCCTGGAGGAGATGCTGGCTCTGGTGGACGAGGTGCTGCATCCTGAGCCATACACCCGAGAGGAGATCTGCAAGGTGCTGCACGTCACCCCCGAGCAGTTCTCCACGGAGCTGCTGAGCCCCAACACTCAGCATAGTAAGTAACAGCACTCAGGACATCAACAACTCCTATTTTTTTCTGTTTTCTTCACCATGCAAACACGTGTTTTCCTCTCCTCTATTTCAGTGACGCACTTTAAGCTGCACCAGCGCGCCAAGCACGTGTACGGCGAAGCGGCGCGGGTGCTGCAGTTTAAAGCCGTGTGCGACTCGGAGCCGGCTGAGTCCGTCCAGCTCCTGGGAAACCTGATGAACCAGAGCCATGCGAGCTGCAGAGACCTGTACGAGTGTAGCTGCCCTGAGCTGGATCAGCTGGTGGACATCTGCATGTGAGTTCAGACAAAAAGTCCCTGCACCCACTGATCTCTCAGATTCAGTCAGGACACATGATCAAATGTTGCTCTGGCCCATCTACTTTGAGAGGCCTAGCCAATAAAAAGCAGGTCTTTCTTGTATGTAGCTTTTAAAATGTGAAAAAAGACGAACACATTTTTATTTTTTTTAAAATCGAACTTTCCTTTTTTTTTGTGTTTGTCCTGGTCACAGGAAGTCAGGGGCTGTGGGCTCCCGACTGACGGGGGCAGGCTGGGGCGGCTGCGTCGTGTCCATGGTTCCCAATGAGAAAGTGGAGTCTTTCTTGCGCGCTGTTCGAGAGGCTTACTACCTTCCCGATCCACGCAGAGCAGCGATGGAGAAACAGAGTTTGTTCGTGACAAAGCCGGGTGGAGGAGCTGCAGTTCTCCTAGAGTGATGTGGGTCCTGCTCCCGCAGAGCTGTTTGACAACGGTTGAATAGGTTTCAAATACACTGCTCCATGGAATGATGAGGGATGATACAAACTGTAAACCTAGGTTGGTGTTTCATTTGATCACTTTGTGGATAACCTGGAATTGGAGGGCCAAACAATTGTATTTCACTGGTGCAATATTTTAATGAAGAGAACAGTGATCTATTTTAAATCACGGATGCTCTTTGTAATGATTCCTTATCACTGTCATTGTTTGCATTAGACTGTATTCCTATAAAGAGAAAAAGATGTCAGATAAAATTACAATAACACGTTTCATTTTGTGCTTTACAAAATCCATTTGTCTTTTATTAACATTATGGTGTTTACATGAAGATCGTGAAGATAATTAAACGTGGCTTTACATCACTGAACAGCATCGCTCCGCCATGCCTCCTCAGGGTGTTTCAGTGTGTGACGGTGCAGTTGTGTTAAAGGTGTATGAGTCTTTGGGGAAATCACGCTCATCTGCCTTAGAGCTTCTGCTCACAATCAATTTTGACTTCATTAGAGTGAAAAGTGATGGTGGAGGCTCAGAGGTCTAAGACACACACTCCTGTACTGAATGGGACCAACATTCTGCTTTAATGTGTCCGGATCTATGTGGTTTGAGGGTGCAGGCTTATTTTAGTCACTGTATATCAACAAATAGATCTATTTAAAAGACTTTAGGGCCATGGTGGAAGGCCTGTGAGAATGACATTCTGGGTAATTAATTAGAACTAAATTGAAAATAAAAATCATTTGGCATGTCACAATGCAAAAACTTTAAGGATAGAAATGTTTATCGTTATGATGTGTTTTGGATGTCAGATATTAACAAGGCACTGCATGAATGGACTGAAGGCAACTTCATTTCCATCAGTAGCTAAGTTGTTCCTATCACTATATCCAGCAGCTTTATTTAATTACAGAAACCTCTGTATCGGCAGGGTGAGGTGCAAGTTTCCCTGCAGAGGCTTCACAGTCTTGATTTTGCATTACACCATTGGTTAATGGCAAATCAATATTTATCTCGAGGTGTTGATCAGTGCCTGACAATAAATTGGCCTTTCACAAAAAATCACACTGATACAAAATGAGGTACGCATGAAACTGAATATAAACTCACTCACACCTTGTGCTTGGTCTGAGGGATCCCTTTGTTTATGAGACCCTGCGGTTTCTACAGTGTCCGCTGCTGTTATGGAGTCTGTAACGTTCTGTTGCTCGTCTCTGGCGCTGCTCTGTCCTCGTCAGAGACGCAGGAGACTTCGTTGGTTCTCTTGAACACATTCTCTATCCAGTGGGAGCCGTGCTGTCTCCTCATGTTCCTGCCTGAGGTGATGAGCTCTCCGTAGCCTTGCTGGTGGGAGAAGGCATACGCAGAGCGGTGGGAGCTGGTCCTGCGGACCTGCCGCACGTTCTGCCCCTGGGGCCCTTGCTTCTTGCTGGACTGTTGTAAGCTGCGGACCTGTTGAAATACAGCAGTGGTATTCAATATAGTAAGAAAGGTTTCCTTCAATCTTTGTTTTTAAGCCCGCGGCCGGAGACCTACTGCACCTTGTCTGTCACAGATGGGGAGAGGGATATTCTCAGGAAGCTGACGACTAACCCCGGCACCACACACACCACAGTGGTCAGCAGGATGACCAACCATACGCTCCCCTGTGACAGACAGCTACGGGCCGTGCCTGAGGAGACATTTCGAATAATTCATGCTCAATATCCGTGCCTCAGCTTTTCATCCCTGACACGTATCGCCACAAACCAAACGTACCTATGAATGGGAAATTACTTGGAGAGAGGCCAAACAAGCCGTCGCTTTCCATCGCCAATAAAACGACAAAGTACATGGTCAGACTCCCCCATATGAAGAGGTGATTGACAGCTGTCCAGTACTGTGTGTCAAGTCCAATCTGAAAACAGACACAAGCGTCACAGACACACAAATCATCTTCTCTTGGTCTGAGCGTATAACTTTTCTGTCTATTCATATTCATACCTGGATACTCACGACTATAACCAAGGAGGTTGCTATGGTGACAGCAAACGTTTGTTGGTCAGAGAAGTGCGAGCCATCCTCTGTCACCATGACCGAGAAGGCTTCGTAGGGAATGAAGAAAAGCAGGAAGGACGTGCACAGGCCCTGCAGCGTGCACAGGAAAAACTGACGCTTGTTGAAGAGGAGGTTCTGTTGGCCGGGTCGGTACAGGCTTGGGTGGCGGAGGCTGTTGTGGTCGTTGACGTCCTTAGGAAAACAGACAGATGCATTGTTATTATCGGTGAAGGAGAATTAGAAAATACATCCTATACAGGTCACTGATGTATTTCCCTTGTGTATTCTTACCTGATCAAACAGACCCATTGCCAGCACTGGCAAAGATGTGTAGACTATATTGAAGAGGGTTATGAACCACTGGTCGTACACAGTCTGTGCAGAGAGCACAGGGACCGTTCATATGTCACTCAACAGGAAAAAAAAAAAGGCCTCCTGATGTTTTCACCACATTCTCACCTGAGCTGAGAAACCACAGAAGAAACCGTACCAGAAGTGGACCAGGGTGAAGGCAAAGTTCTTGTAGAAGAAGTAACAGAGGAAATGACACACGCGGAGGTAGGACCAGCGTCCGTGCACGAGCAGGAGACGCCGGAGGAAGCGAAACTGAGCGAAGGAGTAATCCGAGGCCAGAGCGGCCTGCATCCCCTCCTGACCGCTGATACCAACACCGATGTGAGCAGCTGGGTCACAGAGACACAAAGGATGTGATTCTCAAGTTTGAATTTGACTGATGCACTTTGTTATGAGGACTAAAATTCTCAAATTGAATTTGTTTTCTTCAGAAAAACGTGATCAATCGTGGCGTACTCTTGATCATGCTGACATCATTGGCTCCGTCTCCTATGGCCAGGGTGACGGCCCTCTTGTGCCTCTTCACCAGCTCCACCACCTGAGCTTTCTGCATCGGCGTGACCCGGCAGCAGATGACGGTTTTGCACAGACAGGCCAAGTCCAACAGGACGTGCTCCAGTTGTGGCTCCAGGGCGAGAGCCTGCAGGGAGAACGCACGCTCGTTACTCTGGTTAAACCTGTCATTACCGTCCCATAACTTCAACCCCCTCGCGGAGGAAGCTCATCAGGGAGCAGCTCCTCTGTGAGGAGTTAGGACGTTAACTGCGGCCCTCTGCTCATTACACACTGAGCTCCGTCAGCAGCAGATGCAGAGATGCACGACTCAGCAGACAGAAACACAAACAAGGTTTTTTAATTAAGGTAAACCTGCGAGATAAAAACGTGCATCTCACCAAACTGTGTCCACTGACGACCAAGGCGTACTCTGCTATAATGGTTTCTTCAAACACAGAGCCGTCTGCAAACACGTCCGACTTGTTGACGTCTCCCGCACTGCCGACTCGACTCAGCCCGAAGATGTGCTCCTTCGCACTTCTGACGAGAGAGAGGAGCAGGGAAACATGAAGTCCATGATGTCATTGCAGTCATACACAGCAGATCATAGTATTCAAGGGGGCCCGAAGAGGGAATTTTCTTTCAGCTGGAAAAGATAGGTTGAAGATTTTCGACACCAGGGTGTTCCACCATTTTGGGCCGCACACATAGTGGCCCATGAGATTTCCTGCTGTCGTGAGAGGAGCGAGAATACACGTCTGATGTTTCACCTGAGCTGCTGCTGCACCTCCAGCAGAGTGTGGCCAGACAGAACAAACACCTCGTTCATGTCGTCCCGCAGCAGGTTGCAGGAGTAGCCGACGCTCATCGCAGTCTCTGCAAAACAACACACAGTGGACATGTGAGAGATAGGCAAGCAGGGATTAAAGCGTTCTGAGTTACTTACCCAGTTTGTCTCCGGTCAGGACCCAGATCTTGATGTCGGCCAGACTCAGACAGGCGATCGTTTCTGGGACCCCTTCCTGCAGCTTGTCCTCTATCGCTGTGGCTCCTAAAAGCTTCAGCCAGAACAGCAGTCAGTCTGCAGACCCTGAATGAGTTCCCCCGTTTCAGGAGAAGTTTTCAATTTTACCTTCAGGCCCTGCTCGATCTCCTCATAGAGAACAGCCAGCTGATCCTCCCGGTTTTCAGTCACACTGCTGGCCGACAGAAGCTTCTTCATCCAGACCTCAAAATCGTTTTCCTCGAGGTCTTTGCAGGCCAGAGCTAATGTCCGGAGGCCTTCTCCAGCAAAGTCCTGCAGGGGGGGGGGGAAGCACAGTCATTATTACTACAGTCACTGTCAATGCTTGATTTTCTAAAGTGTAAGCAGCACTCACACTGAGGTGCTCTGAGGTAGTGCTCATGAGGCCTTCACTGGATGGATCCAGGCGCTCGAAGATAACAGTGTCGGCTCCTTTGGAGTAAAGTTTAATCTGACCTTGTGGATTCCTCACTGCAACACACAGGAGGAGATCCATGCACATCAAAACTAAAACTTCAACAAGTAGTCTTTTACTGGTAAGGTTTATAGGCTGTCAAATGTTATGAAAAAATTCTCTAATCCTTTATAGATCAGTTAGCTACTGTCATCAACCTTTGGGTTGCCAGGGTTGTGGAAAAGCCTCCTTTACTTGTACCTTTGCTCAGCTAAACTCAAAAAGGAATTGTTCTGAATATGAATAAAACTGTTTTTGAACTTTTCTTCCACACGTCCCGCAGCTCTTTTCACAAAGGTCAGAAGTACGAAAGTTCACTACATAATAAAACCATTTATTAGCGCTTGAAAAACCTTGGGCCTTATCAAAAAGTCAAGGACATTACAATGAAGAAGTCAGATTCATTTCATTATCCTGATCTTTAATCTGAAATTAAAATAAAACTTGTGCAGCTAAGACCAGCACATGAACCAGAGCACTGCTGTTAAAAGTGAAAACCTAACCAATGACACTCATTCTCTTGCGCACGTTGTTGAAGTCCAGTATGGCCAGCAGCTGGTAGGTGACCGCCTGTCCCATCTCGCACAGTGTGATGGTCTCGGGGGTTCGAGCCTTGAAGACGAACCCAAAGCTTCGGGCGGCGGTGACCAGCGCTCCCTCGTCAGGTGACTGGGCCTGGTACAGTAGGAGTCCTCCATGTTGACAGAGACGTCAGTCAAACTGAGTGGCTATGTGCTCACAGTGCTTCCACTGGGTGTCATTTACCTTCCGTCTTCTCCTCTGGCATCACTGTGTGACACAAAGCCAGCAGCCGGAAGAACTCGTGCACGGCAGGATCCCCCAGTTTAACAGCTTCAACCAGGCTGCTGTCGTAGAACTTAAAGCTTCTGTCAAACAGGGGGTTGAAGGAAAAGTCCACGCAGGCCGTTTTCTGAGGGGGACATTTACACCATCAGCATGGCCGATAGAAAATGAAGTTTTCGAAGGTTAGCACATCAGGCACTTTGACTTACCTCTGTTATTTCAACCTTCTGGTCAAATTCATCATAAATATCCCCTAAGAGGGAAAACAAATGAGTTGAGCATGTTTATCAAAAATTAGCCAGTGGTATTAAATGTCAGTAATAGTCAAGTTATCATAGCGTATCGAAAGGCTTCGTACCATAGGTCTGTCCGTTAATGGAGCACTTGCTGAACACCATGATGTTCTGGGTGAGGGTGCCGGTCTTGTCGGAGAAGATGAACTCCACCTGGCCCAGCTCCTCGTTCAGGGTGGTGGTGCGAGCTTCGGCTGCAGTGTTGGTCTCACCGTGGTACATGCTGTGGTCCCAGTTAATGAAGTAACTGTGGCCGAGCCGCAGGACCTCCACACTGGAGGAAAGGTCATCGTAAATACATATCAACTACCACAAGAGGTCATTTGAACATAAGGGAAAATATATATTTTCAAAATAAAATATGACCACCTGACATAAAGTGAGATGGGCACAACAGTGTTGAGGTTAATGATGTAGGACCAGAAGGTGAGGAAGCCAGAAAACACAGCGCTGCTCTGATACTCCGTCCCAGGCAGGAACACCTGGAAACTTCTGCCGATCCGACTCTCCCAGATCGTGTGTCCGACGGCCAAAATAACTCCCATGCATATGAGGAAGGCAAAGATCTGAAATACAGAATCAGCATGTACCGTTGATATCGCAGGAGATTCACAAGGATTGTGCTGCACTGTCTTAAGCGCTTTTATTTCTCAGGACTGAGCAGATGCACACACTACCTTCAATATTTGTCAACACCTGGGGTGATATATTGGAAATATACAGTGTGCATTTCCATGAAGAAGCAATGTGCGGCTCACCCAAAGAACCAGAGTGTTCATCAGCTTGTCTATGCTTGTTCTCTTAAATGTCGTTCTTCCACTGTTCTGCATCAGTTTGGTTTGCAGACCTGAAAACAAGAGGCCAAGGAAACAACAGAGTGTGAGCTACGGGTGGTTTATGTTAAGGTCAGAGAAATACAGAAGAAACACAGAGCACGGTACAGACAAGGGTCGCTTCATATCGTACCAGCAAATATGACCATTCCAAAGCAGTACTCAGTGTTTCTGAGTACACACCCTCGCAGCAGCATCCTGTCATTATCCAGAGGGTATTTACTGTCTCTCCAGAAAAGTGTTCCTGTGAATTTATCCAGCTTGTTGTTCGGTGGTTCACAAATGACTTCTCCTGGAGAAGGCAGTTAGCAGAATTTAAACGGACAACAGAGAAGGAAACGCTCATGACACAGCAATATTAATTAATTTTACAGCTCAACTCACCATCAAAGTCCGTTAGTTTTGAAATATCTCCCAGATCTGAGGTCACGGTCAAGGCCTGACGAACTTTTAGATTTGTCTCCCTGCGAGGGCAAAAGCGGTAAAAGGACAATTCCTCTCATGTGAGAGATAAAACTAGAACTCAAACATGTTACTCAAACAGGCGCTTACCCATCCAGCTCTGCTGTCTCGATATAACACAATCCATTGGGCTCGCTGCTACAGAGGAGGAGGATGTCTGCCTGAGTGCAAAGCCAATTTGAAACACTAGTAAGAAAATGAACTTACTCCAATATACGCTTGGTATCACTGCACGCAGATTAAAAACACAATGTACTCACAGCCACAAACTGATTATTCTCAAGTTTGATGATGTCCCCGACTACAACGTTCATCCATTTCTCATTCTGCAAACTTGAAAAACAAACAGCACAAGAACTTACTTTATAGTCATGAAATGTCTTGAGGATATAAATATACATTTGTGTTGGCAATTTGAACTGTCATACCTTCCCCTAACGAGAACCTGAGACTGACGGTTGTTGACTTGCTGGTCGCTCTTATGTCGGAACTGAAATCAAAGAAGTGAAAATGACCACGGGAGGCGCAGGAGGAGCGTTCAGAAGAGCTGCAAACACAATCTGATCTGGATAAACCGACGTAGTCGTCCGTGGCGTCCTTCACAGCTGTCACTAGCAGCACCAACACCAGAGGCACGATGGTTGTGAACCAGGACAGGGAGGAGATGGTTGGAATTAGCTGTGAGAAGCGAACATCTGAGGTGAGGCCACTCAGTCATTACATAGATCGCTATGTGACAGCAGAGACGCAGTTTCTCCTACCTGCAGTACCAACAGCACTATGAAGTAAGCGTTGGCTACTCTCTGCAGCTGCTCAAACAGGTTGAGGGGCAGGAAGGTGGCGAGGTTGTACTTTGAGGTTTTGATGCGGTTGTCCTGAATAATGAAAAAGACACAAAATAGCCTGAACTCGGAGGGGATGCAAATAAAAAATGATGTCGACTTACTGCATATGAGAACTTGGCGTTGTAGTCCTGTGCGTTGGCTTTAACGTGGCGTTCTGTCTCTACAAGCAGACAAAGCACCGTGGTTAATGGGGAGCCCTACATGTGACAGAGGTTGTATCTTCATCCTGCTCATTGTGTCAGCCTGAGCTGATTCCTAAGGTTTAGAGAATGGGGCGTGTGGATAGGTAAGATACAGTTTGTGTATGTATTTTTGTTTTCCAAGTTCAGAGGTAGATTAGGCCCAGTTTTGTTGTATGTTTTATCTGACACGACCTCCACATCCCCCCCTCCTCTGTGCTCTGTTTTTACTGTTTGTCAAAATAAATCCTTTCTTTGGCACAACAACTCTGACTCCATCATTTTGAATGTCGTGTTTATGTCTCCTTGCACATCCCAAGAGTCATAACAGTCATCATTTAATCAGTAAATATTTATTTGTGTTGAATAATTTTGAAATGAGAAGGAGATTTCTGTCAATTTCAAGGTGATGCATTAACAGTCGTTGTCATGCTTTTTAAACGATCCAGACAGGAAACACATTCAGTCCTGAAACAAAACACTGTGCAAAATGATTAAACCATTAACTCTCCACAAAGCAACATCTTGCGGCGCTCAGTGCTACATCAGTTGTTTCCAAATGACCTTAAATCATTGTTGAATTATGCATCAAACTCATGCAGAGAGTCTGCAACAGGATAGACCCTCTCACAAAACACACCGCCCTCATCCTGCTATCAGTTTCTGTGACAATTAATTATTTAAAAAAGGCTTTTGTAGTTTGGAGGCTTCAGTCTGCTTAAGCATTCGATTAGAAGATGCTTCAATGCTAAATATTCTTTCAATTAAAGCACAAATGATGAAGTTTTCAGTTTTAGTCTTTTTACCAGAGACTTGTTCAGACTCTAGAGCAACAGGACGGTGGTTAGATTATTAACAAATGCCTCTGGAATTATTTCAGACCACTGAGATGTAACTTTGTCTTTCCTTGTTGAATGAATTGAATTAAAATGAGTTTAAAAAAAGATTTGTCTCACCAACAAGTGTTTTTCTCCTCCAGAATGCCATCTTCTCCTGGGACCATCCCTTAAGAGACACAATAACCATCTATCTGACTGCCAACAATAACCAAAAGCCTGGTGCTGGGCATTTCACAGAGCAATGGAGTGGAGTAGACGGAGGAGGGTGTTGGAGAAGGAGTGAGTCAGTCTGTAATAATAATAATGCCAGTTGGAAGTGCAAATGGAGGCAAAGTGGTGTCTTGTTTCTTTTGTCTTGAGACAAGCTCCAGCATCAACAGCAGCAGCAGCAGCAGCGGAGGAAGAAGCAGATGGGAGTCATTTTACAAAGAAAAGTGTGTTTTCTGAAGTATTTCTGAAGTCTGCCTCCATTTCTCTTTTACTTGTACAAGGTTGTAAACGGCGTATCCTCCATGTTTACTCCATGTATCTTCTGATTCAAGCTTATCCTCCACTGTGCAGGTTTCTCCTCAGAAAGAGCTATGTCCTCCTCCTGAATCAAAATCACCAGCATTAAACACACACACACACAGAGAGAGAGAGAGAGAGAGAGAGAGAGACTGCAGGCTATGAAATTGGTGCACCAATGTGCGTGCGTGTGTACCTGCACGTGTGCCTGTAGCAGCACAGAGTACACTGATAACCAGATGTTGCAATGTTGTTATCTATAAAATAAATTAAAACGTGAAGATAATTTAATCTTGTTAATCAAGTTTTATTTTCGACCTGAAATGAAAGAAAGAGAGATAAATATTCATTATTTTATTTGCGGGATGTGTTTAAATCTGAAGCCTTTGATTGGCCAGACTGTGGAGGGGGCGGGGCCAGGGCTGTGAACTCCAGAAGCAGGAAGTTCACTCCAGGTAGCTGCGACACTTGTGTCCGCTGTTGACAGGAAACAGGCTGGACTCACCCCCGCAGGCTCCTGCCACCGCTCTAACGGACTGGAGACGAGGTAGGTGTCGGACATGTGTCCTCTGTTGGCGCTTCAGTCCTAAAGTGTGCCTGAATATCACGGATCAGCTGTTTGAAACGCAGAATAAAAGTTCACCTCAGATTCCTTCTCCATAAAGTTTTTTTTTTTAACGTATTTGTGGTATTTGTTTAGCAGCTTGTTCTTAAAAGTGTTTTAATACAAAGAAAACAATCCTCCAGATAATTTTTGACCATTTTATTTATACTTTGTTTATTTATCTTCTTATGGCCACATGACAGATAACAAGATATAACGGTGGAGGCTGAATGTCACGGGTTTATTACTAAAGCCATTTAAACCTTCAACAGTGAAAGCCAGTCTGTGTTGAGCATAAAGCAGTGACTTCAGTTTGTTGACTCTTCCAGTCAAAACAAATAATAATGAGATTTGTTGCCAACCACCATGACTTGCATTTGTTGCTTCGGGGCAGAATGGCTGCACTGCTTCGCCTGAGGCAGAGCCGCCCCACGGCCAACGCCATCTGTAATCTGCACACCAGCAGCCGGGCCTCTGCTAAAGAGCACTACAAAATGCTCGTGCTCGGAGGAGGCACCGGGGGCATCACAATGGGCGCACGGATGACGAGGATGATGGGAGCTGGGAACGTCGCCGTCGTAGAGCCCAGCGAGGCAAGGGACTACCAGTCTGTCATCCATTAAATGTCCCGTACAAAACATTGTAATGTCCTCTGTCCTAACTGCTCTATAAGACGTCTCTTCATTTGTTTGCTCAGATGCACTACTATCAGCCGATATGGACCCTGGTCGGTGCTGGTGCAAAGTCTGTAGCCTCATCCGGTCGACCCACTGCGAGCGTTATGCCTTCTGGAGTGAAGTGGCTGAAAACGAAGGTTGAGGAAATAAACCCTGACACAAATACCGTCCGCACAGGAGATGGAACTGAAGTATGTTTGCTTTATGGAGGTATAAAAATCGCTGTTACACATTGAAGTTATAAAATTGCTCAATAGTTCTGGCTTTTGCACTGGGCGGTTTCAAGCCCTGTCTTTCACGTTGCAGATTTCATATGAGTATTTGATCGTGGCTCTTGGATTACAACTGCATTTCGAGAAGGTGAATATCTTCGCTCAATAAACTGTTATTACAACTGTAGTTATGTCGCAGACCACTTACGCTCTTCTTCAACTACAGATCAGAGGACTACCACAGGGGTTCGAACACCCGAAGATTGGCTCAAACTACTCAGTGCAAACTGTGGAGAAAACATGGAAAGCTCTGCAGAACTTCAAAGAGGGCAACGCTGTGTTCTCTTTCCCAAACACTCCTGTGAAATGTGCCGGGGCGCCACAGAAGATCATGTACCTCACAGATTCCTATCTCAGGAAGGTACGCATATATTGGGATGTGACAATAACTTACTGTATGTTCCATGATCTCTCAGATTTAGACAAGATCTCTATTTCTGCTTATTTCCAAGACAGGAAAAAGGGCCAAGGCCAATATAATATACAACACATCGCTCCCTGTGCTCTTTGGTGTGAAGAAATACGCTGACTCATTGTGGGAGATTGTGAAAAGCCGTGAACTGAATGTGAACCTGAGGCACAACCTGGTAGAAGTGCGGGCAGACAAACAGGAAGCTGTGTTTGAAAACCTCGACAAACCAGGGGAAACTAATGTCATTGAGGTATTTGTCTTACTGCCTCTGTACTTTGTCCTTTCTATTTTAATCCTAATCTTTGTGGTATCAACAGCCCAGTTTATCTTTTCTATCAATATGCACCTAAATATATGACAAATTAGGAAAAGCAATCAGAGTACTAACCCTTCACCTTCACTGTTCTTCTTCATCAGTATGAAATGCTTCACGTCACACCCCCTATGGGACCCAACTTGGTGGTTAAAGCCAGCCCACTGGCAGATAAGGACGGTTGGCTGCATGTCAACAAAGAGACTCTTCAACACGTGACGTATCCAAACGTGTTTGGGATCGGAGACTGCACCAGCCTGCCCACGTCCAAAACTGGTGCTGCTGTGGGTGAGTGACGATTATGTGACAAGCATCACGTTGCTTCATGCTGTTCCTCATGGTTTATCTTCAGTTAACTGCCATCTTATTTTGTAATTTCATAGTGATTGTGCTTCGAGGGAGTATTGCACAATAAGCTATTTACACAAGACTGGAAAAGTGTCACACCCTGTGACGCTTTTCAATACACTTCCCAGTAGCAGACGCCTCATCAGTCTCTATTGTACTTGGTGTTTAACATATTGTTATGTCTGTGTTAACATTGAGGTGTAAGCAAGATAACATGCTGAGCCTTACTGCTTGACTAATGTCCTAACAAAGATCTTCTTTTTAATTTAGCTTTAACTCTAACTAACTTTATTTTCAGGCAAGGACTCTGGAAAATGTCAGGAAAATGGGGTCTGGACATTTTCTAATTGTTGTTATAAATTCCTCTGCGGAAATCATGCTATGTGTATTCTACTCCTACTTGCATTTGTCTATGCAACATTTTAATTCATTGCTGCTCATCGTGACCTTACTGGTTAAACAAAGGAAACATTTCATTTTTAAAAAGTTTCCTCAGGGAAACCTCTATGAATTTCTTTACTCTTAAACTGTCCTTCTCTCTCATTTGTAGCTGCACAGTCTGCCATCCTGAACAGAACCATCAGCAAGGTACTGAAGAATGAGAAGCCAGATAAGAAGGTAAAATGGAATCATTTTATAAATTCCCTGTTGGAGGTGTCTCAGTTGCAAAATGTGCAAATACATGATCAGTTATGTTGTTAACAGTATGATGGCTACACGTCATGTCCACTGGTTACGAGCTACAACACGGTCATCCTGGCAGAGTTTGACTACGACGGACAACCTCTGGAGACGTTTCCCATCAACCAGGCCAAAGAGCGACGATCAATGTACCACATGAAAGCTGATCTAATGCCTCATCTCTATTGGCACATGTTTCTCAGGTATGTATTCGCTGTGTTTGAGCTACACGTTTTTAGAACTGATTCACTCCAAAATATTTATTACTTTTCTCTTTATTTGTCTTACATTAGGGGCCTGTGGGGTGGACCAGCACCATTGAGGAAGATCTTTCATCTTGGGATGAAATAAAAAAAAAAACTTCATCATAAGTTTACATTTTCAGTTACATTTCATTGTCCAACATTTATATTGCAAAAAAGAGGGAAGTTCAGTATGCAGTTTGTTGATTTAAAAACTACTGATTACTTTTCAGTAAGGGATTTTAGCTATCCAAGTGTAATCCAAATTAACACTGTCTGTGACACCTACAGTAAAGATTTTATTAATGTAAAAACTTGATTAGATTGTTAATGAGAAATGAGAAATCTATACTCAGAATAGTTTTGACTTTACTTCATAATTTTACAGTGTAACAACTATATTGCTCTGTTGCATAAGGATTTGAGTTTCTGTAATAACTATTTTCTGACTTGTTGTCTTGTACGTGATCACTGTTACTTATTATTTTCACTTCAGGTCTTTGTGCACACTGACTGGTTAGTTGATTGAACAACACTGTCCATCACTGTTCATGAGTGAAACAGGGTTCATATCAACTAATATATTCACGCAAACCACAATTTCCATGTTATCATATTACCCACATTACTGCTGTCCGAGTAGCCAGCCTGTTTCAGTATCGGGAAATTCACCTTGCAGACCATTCAACTTCTCTGACGTTTTTTAATTGAAGTATTCTTGTAAGTTCAGTTTTAGTTATAGGACAACACAGCGATGTGTTTTAGAAAATGACAAAAAAAGAATTTGCATTTTCCACCATGAACCAGGTGTGGGGTCAGAAAACATCTTATTTTTATCTTTTTAATAGACAAACAAGGCCTACTCATGATGCATTTATAGAGCTTTTATTTTGAAAGTCTGTGAACTTGGGTCCAGAGCTGATGAATTGCTTCATAGACCCCTGAAAAAGCCTGATATTTAAATTTATATAAAGCAAACAGCTCAGTGAATCATTCAAACATATCTACACACCAATAAAGCAAATTCACCGTCATTTGATGAAAAACGTCACTGCAGATAAACCAGGTAGGATGAGAAAAGAGTTTTCTAACTTCACTCTGCACTGACTGTTATAAAAATATTCAGACGGGTCGAGCAGGCGCTCAGCTTGTAGTGCTGTACCCCACACTGAAATGTTTGACAACAAGCTGAGCTAGCTCTGAAACAAATAAAACCAGATCCGGCTCTCCGTGCGGCTGGCTGCAGGTGCCCCAGTGTGGACGTGTAGTCCCACCGCAGCGCCAGCAGGGACCCGGCGCGGTAGTGAGCCTCGGTGCAGCTGCTCTCGGTCTCAAGCCATTTTCCTCCGCTCTCCGCCACGTTGGTTCCCCGACGCGCGTGTCGCATTCTCCTGCGTTGTGTTTGTGAAGAGGCGGGAAATGGCGTCCACGCACAGACACGGTTGATCTGTGACCAGCCGCCCAGCGACACTCACCGCTGCCAGCGACAACCACGGCCCCGACACCCACCAGCTGGGCCGCCACGGTCGCCGCCGAGAGCCGACCACGCCGCAGCAGGGGTCCGCGAGCTTTCCGGGTCATCGGTAAGCAACAAACAACGTCAACATGTAAACAAAAAGAAAAGGGTTCGTCCTCCGCCGCAGCTACATAGCGGCTAACGCTAGCCTAGCAAAGGGGGCGTAGTCTAATGGCTGGCCATACTTACGGAGGCAAACAAAATAGCCACAGCGCGGCTAGCTGTCAATTACATCCGTGCCACCGATGCTGCTGTGGGTAGTTTGCGTGTTAAACGCACGGATGTCACCGGGGACACGTGTGAGCACTGAGGCGAATCCTGTCACCGCTGTGCGTCTGCTGCCTCTGGTGTTTTTTTTTTTTTAGCCTGGAAGCTAACTACACTGTAGCTACCAGCGCTAACCACTGAAGTCATTGACAGCAGCCGGTTCGCGGTGCCACCGAGCCCGGTTGGCCGCAGACATTAACGTCAACCACGGCCGCGCACACGCGGGAGCCCAGCTTTGCTTCAATGGTCGCAGCTGGTGGTTTGGTGACGTATAATAGCAGCAGGTGGCTAATGCTAGCGCTAGCAGTTGTCGCTAGTGCTAACGCTGCCTGTCCGATGTTACATAACTGCAGGCAGCGGTGCTGAGGCCACCACATGTGGATCAGCTACAGTTACCTGACAAACATGCAGCTGCGCTCACCACATAATGACAGTCCGTAGTGTTTAATGTTACACCCGTCACGTACACTGACAGTTCTGACGTCAGCTGGTGCCCTGAACTTTGTTGCGACAACCGAAAATGAGTTGATCCGGATCGATGATCGTGTTCAGACAATCCACTGAAGCTGTTGAATACACTCAGGCATGAGTAGAGATCAGTGTGTTTACACACCGAGGAGAAGCTGGAGCTCAGACATGTTCCACATGTAGTTTGTTTGAGGTCATTTAAAAACTGTGTTCTCCTCACAGTAATGGCTGAGTTCAGCTGAGTTCACCTAAACTGTTTTGCTGAATCTTTCAAAAGAAATCTACGCTCAAATTTAAGCCTTTTTAAAATTCTAACCAGCCAGTCATACAAAAAAGGGATGTTGACTCATGACAATGACAAATGTTTGTTTTTAAACCAGTAACATGTTTTCTATTTGTTTGCACTGTATGTTGCTGCACTGCATTTACGTATGTGGATTTGTCTTTGAGTTCTAAAATATTGACAGATGATCCTATTGACTTGACCTTGTGATAGCTTCCTGAATTTGAACTCGCTGAACTTGTGATGTCTTTTCTGATATATGTTGGTCTCTACAATGGTCATTTTATTTTATTTTATTTAGGTACATATATACAATAATAATGATAAAATATCAAAAATCCTTCTAAATACCTCACATTTAAATACCTAAATAATTCATTGTTAGAATTTTAAAAAGATTCACCATGAAGGTTAAAGTTAAAGGGGACTTGAATACAATATAATTAAGTTCTGCTCATTTTCACATAGCTGTACAAATAATAGTTCTCTATTGAATTTCAAAATTCCATTACTAAATCAACATTTCTCTGGTTTGTTTTCTTTCCTCCCATCTCAGATTTCTTTATGTGACGGTGGAGCATGATGAGGCTGAGAGTGCGTAAAGCTCCTCAGCAGCCAAACTTAGGGCGTCGAACCCACCCAACCCCGGCCAAACGGAAACACCGTGAAGTGGAGCCATCCTCAGTGAGAGGTCGAGGCAAAATGCAGAAGAATGAAACAGGCCTGTTCTCCACGATAAAGAAATTCATACGAGGAAATGCTGTCAAGGTGAGCAGGCACCAGGACCCTCTGCTGCTCCTGAACATGATCATACGCTCTGAGACTACACACACATTCACTGTTCATAGAAACAGAGCAGCTCTTTAGCGATTTTTTTTTAACATGCTGATAAAGTGAAAGTGTGACTCAGTTTTGCTGTGACTGTTTTTAAACCCATACACTTTGAACAAAACCAACATTGTTTCCCAGCAGACCGTTTGTCTGGCAGCTCTGGCTTCTAGTAATAATTAAAGGTTCGCCACTTGTGCACATTTAAATTATTTAATAATAAAGTGAGTAGTTACTTTGTGCCAAGTGCAACATACAACTATGATGTGATGTCCACTGAACTGTTTCTATTTCATGTCCCCTCAAGTCTGGCCTGTCATTCTGTAGCATAATGACAGAGATGTGCAAGAGTCTTTTCATGTAGACCAGATACTAGTCAGACTTTCTTCTTGTGAAACATCGTGCGGTGTGTGACCTTTGACTCCAGTTGTACGACTGCACATCACATGTGACTATGGCCTAAGACACATTCACAGAGAGATTGAGAATTAAGTGTCCCAGACTTTAAGTGACATTTTACATGTCATGTCCCGCCCCTTTTCCACCCCCGCAGGTTGAGCAGGAAATCCCCGCCAAGAGGAGTCGTATTGATTGTAATTCTGATGGCAATCTCATTACTTCAACACCACAGACCAGAGGCCTTTCCAATAAATCAGTCACCAGAGTTTGCCGGAAGACTCCAAATAAAGGTAGGTCAGTCTAAGTAGGACCTGTGATTTGGTTCATCTTGACTGCAGCTTCACAAGTTGAACGGTATGTATTGTTTCCTGTCAGTATTCAAGAATGATCTTTCTTTTTTTAGACAATATGATGTGCAGCAGTAAACCCATTAAACCCAACGGTAAACTAGACGCGTCTGTTGAGCCAGCATGCAGCCCCCCACGCACCACCCTGCTGGGAACCATCTTCTCTCCTGTCTTCAACTTTTTCTCACCAGCGACAAAAACTGGTAAGACCAAAGTAATCTGGCTATCTAGCTGTCAGACACCGTGTAGATTTTAAAAAAATGTCCAGAGACCAAACTGTCATCCCTGCTCTTTCCTTTTGTGTTCCCTGATAAGCCACCCCTGGGTCAGATTCTCCTGGCCAAGCCGTGGAGGCAGAGGAGATCATGAAGCAGCTGGACATTGAGCAGGCAGAAGAAATGCCGAGCAGCACCCTCACGTCCACAGAGGACATCACGACGTGTCACGCTGACCCCATGTTGCCGCAGAGGCTTCAGATCACCTCTGACACAACCATTGAACAAGCAGAGATTGTCACTGAAACAGACATTCCCCCACTGACAGGTAAGACTGCTCTTACGTTACCTCTCTCTTTTCAGAGTTTGATGTCACGATAATGAAAGTATCCACGTTGCTACGCTGGGAGATGAAGGTGAAAAAGGAGGAGCCAATATTTAATAGTTCCTGCTTCAGTAGATAATGATACTCTGAGGGATGGTGACATTAAGCCTAAGGAACCTGCTTCATGCTCTCAGGACTGATGAAAGAAATGAGAGGTCATTACTGACATTTGGACTAATGCTCCCTCTCTCTCTCTCCTGTCAGCAGCTCCTGGTTGTATGCCGGGCGCTTACCCACACGCTTTACCCTCGGCTCCTCCTGAAACCACATACGACGAGGACTGGGAAGTTTTTGACCCGTAAGTAGAGCAGTTATATTTAAGCAGCACCTGATGATCATAATCATTCATCAACTCTGGGAAGTACCCGTCACACATGACGATCTCAGCTGGAGATTGTCTGCACCAGACACCTTCCCTGGAACATACCCAAAAAATGTGTGGAAGGGGTGGTGTCTGGGTGGAGCATCAAGTGGAAGGACGTAACTTTTAAACTCTGCTGCAGAAATCCCATCATTTCATCTCTCATCACTGAAAGCTCATGGATCATGTCTTTCCAAACCTACAGAGATATTTGTAGTATTTTTGTTGTTTTTAGTACTACGTATTAAAACTCTGGAGCAACTGACTCAGACTTTCACCTCCTCACACACCTCCCGTCCAGACTACATTGCTTGTTTGAAAGCAGTTAAAGTGACTTAACATTGACCTGACTCTGTCATGTAAAGACTCAACCACAGGGTGGCAGCAGAGACTAGCTTTTTTCCCCTAGAGCTTATTGGCTCATCTTGAGAATATGAGACTTTCAAATCCCTCAGAGATTAATTAAATGCTTAATCAAAATTTCTAACAAAGCATTTAATTACGTGTCCTTGTTGTTCACCTTTGAGCCAGGTGATGGAGACAATTTTAGACCAACTTTAATGTCAGTTTAAGTCAGTTTTATGAACAAGATATAAAAGGGACTGAAATGCTGTTTCTCTCTGGTCCCCGGTAAAGACACATAAGTAGACAGAGTACAAAACATATGCATAGTACAACATAGTACACAGTCAAAAGTACATGGTACAAGGTACATGCTGGACTGGGTGAAGAGAAATTGTTTTCTTTCCTTATCTTGAATAAATCAAAACACATTTTATTTCTATGTTTCCTCTGCCTATAGGTATTTCTTCATCAAACACGTGCCTCCATTGACAGAAGAGCAGTTAACACGCAAACCAGCGTTACCTTTAAAGACCCGCAGCACGCCAGAGTTTTCTCTCGTCTTGGATCTGGTAAGAACCAACACCTCCTGTCTCATTTTATTTCTTAAGTTTTTATTTTTAATGCTGTTTTTCTTCTCCCAGGATGAAACTCTGGTTCACTGTAGTTTGAATGAGCTAGAAGACGCAGCACTGACTTTCCCTGTGCTCTTTCAAGATGTCATATACCAGGTATTAGCTGTTGAAGGCGAAGCACAAACAGAAGAGTTTCTATGTTCTCGCAGCTCTAAATGAATTTATTTTGTCCCGATTTATCCTGAAGGTGTATGTTCGGTTGAGACCTTTTTTCCGGGAGTTTCTGGAGCGCATGTCTCAGAAGTACGAGGTGAGGTGTCTCCCTCTTTGTGACAGTATTTCTTCAGAGTTATTGCACGTATTCCACATTTATTGATGCCATCTGTCCACATTTCAGATTATTCTCTTCACGGCTTCAAAGAAAGTCTACGCCGACAAGTTGCTCAATATCCTGGACCCCAAGAAACAGCTGGTCAGGTGAGTGGACCACAAGACTCATGTTGCACGTGATTTTGTTACACACACAATTTTTTTTAGGTTACTAAACAAACTGTAGGTTTTTATGAAGTTATTAGATACTCATTGGTATTATTGATTCATCACAATTTCATAGTTGTTCCTGCTGTGTATACAGCTATTACCCATGTTTTATTTCAAATGAAGATTATTATCTAAAGTTTGTTTAGTCCACCATCTCTGATGTTCTTCTTTCGCTTCAGACATCGACTGTTTCGTGAGCACTGTGTATGTGTTCAAGGAAATTATATTAAAGACCTAAATATTCTCGGACGAGATCTTTCCAAGACAATAATAATCGACAACTCACCCCAAGCCTTTGCTTATCAGGTAACTCCGCCCCCCAAAACCTTTCTCTCTATTTTAAAAAGCAGTTATTATTTTGTGACACATTGTTTCTGAAACACGTTGGTGTTTTTCAGCTTTCCAATGGAATCCCTATAGAGAGCTGGTTCGTGGATAGAAATGACAACGAACTTCTAAAGCTTGTTCCTTTCCTGGAGAAGCTTGTAGAGATGGTAAGTGTTTTAAAATTTAAACATGATGTCTTTAAGAGATTAGCAGCCTGACTTCTGCTGAATCAGTGCTGAGCATTGAAAACCACACTTCTGAAGTGAGATTTCAAGTGCAGTTTGAGCTTTCAGCCAAATGTGGGGAAAATGAAATATATAAAGAGGGAGTGTCTCAGCGTGATGCTAAGAAATGCGAGTGGATAAAAAGTCTGTTTTCTTATTAAATGATTTATACTGTTCTCTCTGTGTCACAGAACGAAGACGTCAGGCCGCACATCCGAGAACAGTTTCGTTTGCACAACCTCCTTCCTCCAGACTGAGGACCTCATGTTCGCCGTTCACTTCCAGATTGTATCAACTGAGAAAAAAACAGACTCCTTGAAGGATATATTTGATGGACTTTTGTTTGAAAAGAAAACATAACTATTGTGATCATTATTTTTTAAAATTGTGCAAAAAAAAGTGACAGCTATGTTAGAGTCAAAAAGTCCTGGATGTTTTTATACGTACGCAGTGGAGCGCGCCTCAGAACAAACCCACCTGCCTGAGGCGGGGGTTTCTTCACTTTTCACTTGCTTCTTTTTAGTGTGACCTTGACGACGGTGGCCTCCTCAAAGGTGTTTTAGTCTCTTCACAACATTTTTGGACAAAACTGAATGTCATGCAGTGTTGGATTATATGGACTTTGATGGCGTCAGCCTGACCCTGACCGGCCAGTCAAACCTGTATCATATTCACTATGGAATTGTAAATAACTGTACATATATTATTTTTTTTCTTCAAGGTTTTTAAGTCATTTTATTTTCACTTTCACAGATTTTAGTATGTATTCTTTGATCGGGTTTCTTTTATAAAACCAACTGTTAGTGTGTTTTGTTTGAAGTTGTGGATAAACTGCTGCTTTTCTGTTTGTATGCCTGCGTTTTTCCTGTGAGGCTTTACTCCATTACATGCAGTCGTCTGTATTACGGTGCAGTTTAAAAAAAAAAAAAGAAAAGAAAAGTTATCTTTGGAAGGACAACGTTTCTGAAAAGATTTTAACGCTATGTAATTTAAGCTTGAAGAGGGTCTCATCTGAATACAAAGCCATAATGGCAGAACAATAATTTTTTGGGGGGAGATTTTTATCTGAGCGTTCATCTCCAATTTCAATACGTCCTCTTTGACAATGGGAGGCGAGGGAGGTGGGGCTGAGCGGGGGTGGGGGGGTAGGCATCTTGCACTTTGACATCCAGCCCTTTGTAAGTTCATGTAAAAAAATAAAATAAAAAATCTCGTCACTTTTCTACAGAGGTGTGTGTCACCTCGATCTGGTTTCTGAGGAGAGGAAAAAAAAGAAGATGAAATTATAGCACCAGCAAATTGCCGACATGTTTGCTTTTCCAAGACGTCTTATATGTGGGATTCTTTATGATGTAGGAGTCACAAGTTTTCTTGACTATTGAATGATCACTCCTGTTGTATTCAGTGTTACTCAGTGGTTTCCTTGAAAATAAATACATTTTTATACGACTGGGCTTCCTGATGGTAATTTAACCACACAACTTCAGGCCGTGTGATAACTCTTTATAACAAAGCAGCTACGAGAGAATGGTTGAAGGTCCTTCATATGTTTTGAGTTGAAAGATGATTTAAATTTACTTCCAAAAGGTCACTAAACTAATTTAACATCTTAAGCATTAAGTTGACCTCGAGTAGAAAAAGACCTTGAGGAGTAAACAGAAGTAAAAATGCAGTCAGTTGCCTCTTAATACTTTGAGCTGTTTGGAAATGATTCTAAATGCGTATTTTCTCTTGATCAAATTTGGCTTGTGGCAACAATTACTGCAGGAGTTTTCGTTACTTCAGTCCAAGCTGCAAATCAGAGTTCAGGTCACATTATGAATAGATTTACAGTTATTATTTTTATTGAAATGTCCCAGCAGTTGAATCTGAATAACATAATATATAATAAATACTGTTGAAACAAAACTACTATTGTATTTAACTGTATTTAAATTACACTTTTATTGCCTCAAAAACATTTGCCTCAACCTTGACTGATTTGAAAAGTGAAATAGTATATACAGTAAAATATTATTCAAGTTAACCAGGATTGTCAGTGGTCAGTGATTAGTCAGTTATGATGCCACTTGCTCTGTGATTTAAAAAAAAACATTTCCTCAGACTGTAACCCAAGGAAATAAATAATAAAAAAATAAAATAAAAGGCAGATTATATTGAACTTGACAGGCGTCCAGTAACAGTGGCCGTCTTTTATTGTGACACGCACACGTTGCCAGCTTTCAGTGAGCGATAGGACGCTCGACACGATAACCTGTCCTCCATGTCTTCGTCCCATTGTTCTTTGAAGAAATAGGTCATTACCTGATTGTAAGTGTGCGAGGAGTTGGCCCCTCCAGAGGTCATGTGACTCCAAACACAAAGGGGGCCAGTCTTCATCCCACTTATCTATCCAGAGGGAAGAATTATTTCAAAACTAAATCACAGCGTTGATAGCGTGAAGATAAGACGTAGGGATAATTAACTGTGTATTTCGTGAAACCCCCTGCCCTCATCCATTGGCTGCTGGTGGGGGGTGGAGGTTGGTGGCTCGTAAACCGTGAAGCGCCTCTGGATGCAGGCGTTTATAAAAGGTGCCGCCGGGTGCTGTCCCCTCAGGATGACTTTAGGTCTGCTGAGGATGTGGATGCTCTTCTTGCTGGGTGCCCTGCTGCTGGGGGCGTTGGGCTCGGAGGAGACGCCCTCCGGGGCCGCTCAGCAGCTCCAGGCCCTTCACTGCCCGCCCTGTGCCAGGATACACTGCTCCACCCGGCGGGCCCTGAAGCTCCAGTGTAAAGGTGGCTTCACGACGGGCGTGTGCGGCTGCTGCCCCGTCTGTGCCAGGACAGAGGGCGAGACCTGCGGGGGGACGTGGGACTACCTGGGCAAGTGTGATGAGGGGCTGGTGTGTGTTTACCAGGACGCAGCCGCTGAGGACGCAGAGAGAGAGCACAGAGGCATCTGCAGAGCAGGTGACGGCTTAATAGTGTCATTCTGAAATAGCAGGCACACGTGCATAGAGTTGTTCATCATCACTGTTATAAAATGTGAGGTGCTTTTGATGCATTAATGACCAGGCACAGTCACAACTAACAACATGATGGTTTGTCTTAAGGTCAAAGTTAGAAAACTCAGTCAAAGTCAAAGTGCTGCAGTAAAAATGTAAAATGCAAAAAACTCATATGTACGTGAATGTAAAAATAAAGAAAAATAAATAAATTTACAAATATCTCCATGTGAGAATATAAACGGATGTAAAAATAAAATTGGAATTTCAGAGAGAAAAGACTGAGATGAACTAAAAGTAAGCTTCTTCACACTTTGTTTACAGTTCTAATTGAAGTACATTCAAGCTGCAGCATCACAGATCTGTTACACCTACATTTTTACATTTGAGTCGCAGCATAGCTGGGAAAGCGGTGCAGTCGATCTGGTAAGGATGGTTTGGTCCTGACGAAGTATAAAGTGGCAGAAAACAGAACTATCCAGGCACAGCTCGAGTGTCTGTCCTGAGGTCTTTCTGTGGGAACGGTGCCAGCGTAGTAAACTGTGTTTATGAGCTGTGAGCGCTGATAGTGTGGTCAAGGCTTCCTTTGAATCAAAGGTTCCTGCTCACAGTTAAGCTGTCATTACGTGTCTTATCTCTCCATGGCGAAGAGCTGTCACTGTTATTGATAGTATCCGATGCAGCCGAGGGGTTTCACACTTCGTTGTCGCTCAGGAGGAGATGTTCGTAGCGTGTAAACCCTGTGTTTTAAATGTCGTCTCTGGTGCAGTGATTAGACCGGTGGATCCAGAGACGTGTCACCCAGAGTGCACCAGGGAATTCTGTCAGGCCCACCCGTCTGACATCTGCTCCGCCAGGTGACTGAAGGAGGAACTCAACGCACCCGTCATTTGCCCCGTTTTCCTCAAGGTTAACAGAAATGTGACTCCGCTGCTCCGTAGGTCCGTGTCTCTGGACAAAAGCTCGTGCCAGGGCTCTTGCCAACACACCTCCTGTTCAAGCTGCCTGCTGCTGAGACCCCCATCGTGTCCCCAGACCTGCGGCCCCTCAGATTCCACCTGTCTGCACCGCTTTGGGAGGTGTGTGCGCAATCACCTGAAGGCAAATCACAGCCCGGTGTGCCACGGCGACCTGCAGGTAGGCGGGAGAGAAGCACCCACTGGCATTTCTACATCCCTGAAACCCTCCACCTCCTCCACTGACCCAGCTCTGCTTCTCTCTGCAGAACGATCCCGAGGGGCATTTTGTGTGTTTGGTCCCGGCCTGCGAGGACACGCCCAATCAACCCCACGCGTAAGGGGAAGAAATCCACAGAGGATCTCCAAACACAGCATGTTCTCCAGCTCATGTAGCACAATGAAACAAGGCAGCTATTGGTGAACTTTGTACTTTGTACACATTTGATGTAAACCTGAGTGTGAAGTGTATCTTACATAATGCGAAATAAAAGTCTATGTTATGCTCAACTCTGCCTTTTGTCCTTGGTGGAGACGGTGGGGACGAGAACAGAGGGGTGTCAGTTTGAGTTTTACTGTCTCATTTACAAAGCTATGGTTTAAACTTCTTACGTAGCCATAGGATGTGGTATCTGTCAGAAAAGAACCCCCTCAATGAGGAGCCGGAATTATTGACTCGTGGATCTCAGACATGTTGAAAGTGCAAAACACAGCTCTGTTCAACCTTGAAGTTTCACTGGAGTGCAATAGCATCAAAGTGATCAATGTCCTACCAATAACCATGTGTCTTTAAGATGAGTGAATATTGATGATGGCCTCCTTGTTAGTCATGACATTGATGTTACATGATGAAAACGGTCATTTCAAAAATGAAATGCAGCCGGCACATTATCGACCAATAACAAGTGGTTGTGCAGTGATGGCAACGAATAATGAAACAGTTTGGTTTACACCTTTACTTTGCGTCATATATATAGTGTACACAGCAAAGTGTTGCACAGAATAGCAAGGAAAAGAAATTAACTATATTAAACAAAATATTTTCTTTAATCCTAAAACCAGCTGGAAATCAGGTATTCAGTGTTTTGCAAGTGTCTCCTCAGCCAGAGTCCTTGATTAGACTCTAACTACCAACAAGTGTTGGATGGAGGATGTTAGCCCGTGGCTTAGGAAGCAAAGGGAGTCCAGAGTCCCTCAATGAGGAGCCTGAATTAATAGAGCTTGAACGGTTATGACAAGTCAAACTGGCTGCCACTGAATGGAAGAGTTGGTCCATCTGTCCATCACAGCCTGATATATCTCAACAACTCGGCTAATAATGGCCTGTCATGTTAGTTCAGCCATTCGCGGCCCCTTCAGGATAAATCTGATTATGAAACTAATGACAGCATTCAGCTTGGAGCAGCGCCGGGCCTCAGCCACGAGCCCGGCTCCCTCACCGTGGCTGGATGAACCCACTGGAACAATGCAGCGGTTTAAAACCCTCAAGGCAAGAGAGATGAAGTGGAGTAAAGCAGTTTCAACAACATCGACGCAGTCAATAAAGTCAGCGCACCACTGTGTCTCCTCAGGTTCTCACTACAGGAGTGAAGCGTCTCCAGTCCCCTCTGCCATCACCGGCCCCCCTGATTGTTGATGGTTATTGAATAACAGATGGTTTATGAGGCAGCAATAATGAAGTGTGTGTACAGAAAGGGAATAAAGCGTGGACCAACAATAGACAGTTTGTTCTGTGCCCTTCAAATGTGAGACGTTTCTGAGGACAACAGGACGTTTATCTTCGGGGGTTTCGCAAGATAGAGTCGCTTTTTGTACCAAAACAAAGGCCTGCGCTCTCTTTCATCTTCTTCACCCGTGAGTCAGGTGCAGCAGAGGGACTCTCTGAATGAAACCTATTCAAGCAGAAGTAAAGAGAAGGAGTGTGCAGCTCCTGGTCCATCAGAGGGGGCAATACAGCAGTTAAACTGAATGAGTGTTTTTTTTTTTAAACCTATGTCATATGCAGAGATGTTTAATGTACCAGGACATTTCTACTTAATGCTGAAACATCAGATCTCCCTGATCTTTGTGTGAATCCGCTCCATAATTTCAGACACATCTTTTTTTTTCTTTTTTTTTACAATACAGCTACAGTCTAACCACCAAATACTTAGTGTGGACACATCCTCGTGTCAGGTGTCTATTAGGATTATGGGATCTATCACCAAAGCGGGCCGCCTCTGTTATCAATCCCATATATCTGTCTCACTTCATTTGGACTGATAAAAACACTGGATAACAAAGGACTGTCAGCGTGCCAGCAGCAATAAACAAGCCCTGTCTGCAGCAGCCAGCCCCTGTTAAAGAGGGAATACAACACAAAAGTCTGGAACAATCGAAAAGTACATGAGATTATTATGAGAGTGGCCTTCGCTTAGAGTTGGATGTAAAGGGGACGAAGCTGCAGATATACGCTCAGGATGATTCTGTGCGTTATTGCACAGAATAATCCTGCATTATTGCCTCTTGTGCTTTTCTTTGTGTTCATATCCTTTATGTTCCTTGAGATATGTGGATGTATCTTTGACCAGCAGTACAGAGGATGCATACTGACATTACAGATTCATGACGAGTGTCAGAATCTGACCAAATGATCACTGTCTCTGCTGACCCTGAGCTAGGCTGATAAAAAAGTGAGCCTTCAGACAAGTTTATACGTTATAAAACGTCTCTATCGTTTCAGCTGCAGCACCAGGGTAAATGTTGTCATGCTAAGCATATCAAGGTTCAGGAGAAAGGGACAGATGTTAACCCAAATTCCAAAGATGTCATTATTCTGTCAACTGAGACAGAATAATGACATCAGCCATATATAAAAATGAGCATTTTTATATATGGCTGATCCAGAGTCTGGTATCAGGACTGTCAAGCCAGTACAGTTAGAAAACAAAAACAAGGCTTGGTAATTTTTTCATATGAGTGTGTGCAGCAGATCAAATACTGACCCCAGGACCCCAAAACCACACAGACGCACAGAGCGTATCTATAAAACTGAATCTTTACTAAACAATACAAATTACAGAGGAAAGATTGCATAACATTCTGGAAATGCAGAATGATCTTCTGATACTTGGAACAGAACTCAATGCACAGTAGCAGCTATGGGCGCTATCTTGAACTAATAGTAATATGAACTACTTTTACATAAATAAAGAATAGAACTAACATTGTAAAGGTGCATCTTTGCTCAGGCCTTCTGTCAGTGTTGGATCAGGAAGGCACAGCGGATAAAGCCACATTCAGACCGCGTGTCCCGTCGTCTCATCACCTGAAGAGTCTGTTCCAGAACGATACGAAGTTGTTGGAGTTAAAGGCACCGATGAATATGAGCAGCAGAAGGTAGAGACTCATCACGATGGCAAAATGGTGTCGCAGGAACCAGGGGGAGCTGCGGGAATGTCTGAAAAAGAGAAACACAAAGTAGCCGGGCTTTCATAACTACAGACAAAATTTGTTTGTGTCCAGAAAAATATTTATAAAAAAAAACAAAACATCTGTGTCAATGTTGTTATGCATAACCTCGATTATACCATCGCACAATTTTAACATAAATTGCTGAACATACATGTGAATGCCTCATCACATTATACAGTTATATATCAATCCCAATTAAATCTTTTGTGTCTCCCACAGTTGGGAGAAACTATTTGACCTGTGAGACTCTTACCTGTACAGGTGCGTCTTCTGAGAGTAAACAAGCAGGTACTTGACTCGCAGGAGCTGATTGTTGGTGACAACAAAGTACTTCTGTGGTACGTCCCCTCCTTCACTGTTCTTTGCTCTGGAGCGCTGGCGGTCGATGGTTTCAGAATCTGAAACAAGTGCGAGGTTTCAATATGCAGCTAATTAAAGCACGTATGAGTCGTGTTCTCCGAGTACTACACATCACACGGGGCTCACACCTTTTCTCTTGACCTGGCACTTCACATCTGGATGATCGATGACTTCACACAAGGCAATGCAGCTGAGCTGTGAACCGAGCAGACTCTCTTTCCAGCCGCTGCTGTGGGGACTGTAGAGGACGGCCATGCTGAGGTCACTGGTGAGGTATGTCCCCTCTCCAAACACTGAGTTCTGTGCATCGAGAGAGATTCAACAGAAGCAAGTTTGTACACAGACACAACCAGGCATTTTTGATGTGCACAGCCAAAGAAGCTACTGACCTTGTTAAGGTGACAGTGCAGCCCGTTGTGAATGATTGAGTGAAAGTTCTCCAGGCGGCTCCCGTGGAATGCATAGAAGACGTCTCGCCCCGCCCTCGTCTTCTCGAACCTGGCGTTCAACTGGTCACAGTATTCCACCTCAAAGAGGAAGTCTGGCACCGGCGCAGAAATCCCTTCATTTTCCGTCAGGTCGCACAGTCTGGCATACTGGTGGGGATCAAAGGAACAGACTGCCATCAAAACCATCTCAGTCTCAGACACACAAGACTTAGGTACTTATAGGTGTAATGATGTACCTCGTCTTTCTGCAGCGTCTTCACTGCAAAGTTGTTTGAAGAGAGAATCCAGTGTGTGAGAGCCAGATGATGATCTGCCTCTCCAGGTCGCAGTCTCACCAACTCTCTGACACCAGGCAAAGACTTCACATCTCCCAGCTACGCAACAGAACAAAGTGGCATGGCAGCAGGGAGCAGCATGAGTCAAATGTCTTCCTAAAACCTTTTATTAACCATTTATTATAACCATATATTATTATATTACTCTGAATTTACCATAACACTATATATACAACATACTATAACATGTTTAGTACTGTGATATCCATATTTCCACCTTTTGTGTTTATTTATTTGAAACATTTATTCAACTACTTGTTTTAAATGTCTTGTCTTTCACCTTTATCTGCTAACACACCTTACTGACAGCACATTACTGCCACCAAGTGTGCATCAGTAGCATTTCACTACTGTTCTTATTGTGTGCCTATGCAGCCTTACTAAAAAATGTCACAGAATTTTGAGTTGACAGTAAAAATAAAGACAAAGTTGTTTTAAAATACAGATTGGTAAAAGTTGATCATAAGCTATCAAAGTTTCTTACCAGCTGCTCAAAGTCTTTATTGTCACCACTTAGGTATCTGGGAGGGAAGGGTCTCAGCAGCGAGTCCCGCTTGTAGTTCTGTACAGCAGCAACAAACAGGCTGCAGCGCAGGTCTGCTGCGACCGGGTCTCTGTGCAGACAGGAGCACACCAGCTCTCTGACCGCTTCGGGTGGGAGCGGAGGCTGCATTCCCAGCTCTGCACACAGAGGAGATAAGATAACACACTAGTGAGAACAGCCGAAACCTTGAGTAAACGCTTCCACATATGGTACTGTGCAAACATTTATGGGATTAAAAGTACCATGAGGATGCATAAAAAACACGTATTGCTTTTACTTATCAATAAGCTTTATGTTAAGTTCCTCCATGAATGTTTCTTTGTCTCTTTTCTTCTTTATTGATGTTGTAGATTGACTATGGGACATGAGATCAGCATCACCATCTGATCAAGGTAAAGTTCAGCAATCTTTTCCAGTCAGAGCCTTAAATTGCCAGAAGTGAATTGCTCTATGGGCTCCTCCCTTCTTTTAATATGTGCAAGCATTTCATAACTCAATAATCTGATGATCATATTGTCACTTCATTTATTCATCTCCCAGTCACCAGAAATACCCCTTCATCATTTCCAGAGACAAGAGTCTATTATCAAAAAGCATGGCATAAGATAAGCTTTGATTGATAAGCTAGTCTTATATTTTAACAGCTGTCACTTCACTAAGTATAGTATTCTCCCAACAGGCAGTACAGGTAGCACTGCTCAGGTACAAGTAGTGACACTTGTACTTTAGTAAAGTATTTGCTGAGCAGAATGAGTTTGATTTGACTTAATTACAGGTGTAACGTTAGCTAAGCCTAGCAACATGTCTAACTACTTGGCATTAGCAGGGTCGAAGCTAGCTAACGTTAGTTGAGCTACAACAAGTGCACTGCTGTCGTCAAGTGACGTTACTGAATTGTTGGACCACCGTGTGATCCTACGTGTTTTATAAATGCCCCAAAGACATGTTCCGTACGATACAACTCAAGTTTGATCTTGTTAATAGCCTTTACCTTCCGTCCTGCTCCACTCATAACACTACAGGAAATGCTAACCTTAGCTTCAGACGCTGCTGTGTTCATGGGCATCTAAAGAGTCGGAGGTTTGGCAGCATCGGGAACCGAGGTAGGTCAAATTAATTAGCTAACGAGAGCAGATTGGGGTAGTGGCAACGCATTGATATGACAATAGAAAACAAAACAAAGAAGCCGAGGTCAAAATTATGGCGTAAATTATTCTGTGTGTACTAGTTATCTTTATATTGTGGGCATTTCCGATTCCAAAAGTTCCGATTTTCGAGGAGACATAAAGGCAGCATCCGTCATCGCTTTAGTGCTCGCCACTGAACAAATGCAAACAATTATGAAGGTACTAATGTCCTATTCTCATCAGAATAATATGATTCTCAACATTTCGAGTTCTCATCTAATCACTCTCTTTCATGATGAAAGGGCTACTTGGGGGAGTGATGTTTGTATGTGCAGTTAGGTCCAAATAATAAGGTGTGTTGCTGTTGTGTTTTGCCTTTTTCTATTGTGCTGTTGATATGTTTTTGTTTTTCTTTATTGGTTATTGTGTTTTGCACAAAAGGCCATCCATATCATTGTCGTAGATAAACTCCATTGGTATAGCATTTTGAAATCTAAAAAAGTAAATACATGAATATAGAGCTAGGTCACATTATTACTTACACAGTAATATAATAATGCGTATCCATGAATGTGAACTCTTAATGTTAACGGTGAGTTACGGTGGGTTTTTTAATAGTAGATAAGAAGCAGCCAATCAGGTCGCAAAGGGGGGCGGAGCTTGAAGAAATCCTTCTGTTCTGATTGGTCGGTTGTCACCAGCAACAGATCCCTTGTTTTCCTTGATTTCCCGGGGGCCCGCCCCTGTGCTCCCACCCTGGCGAGGAGATGTGCGCGTGAAAGAAAGGGAGCTGACGTCACGTAGCCGCCTCTTACTCCCGCACCCTCCATCATCTGAGGAGAAAGACTCTTGATTCGTCTCATCGAGTCGTTTGAATCCGTAGGATGCTTTTTAAACGAACGGGGCCAGTGGCGACATTGTGAACGGGCGGTAAGACGTTTTCACCATTCTCCATTAATTCCACCACAGCCAGGGAGGGAGGGGGTCCAGATTGTTGATGATAAAAGATTATCCTGCTACAGTACAAAAAAAAAACACATCCAAGTGTGTTAGTGCCGGTTCTTGTCCGGAGGGTGATGGTGATGAAGAGGAGGAGGAGGAGGAGGAGGCTCCGTGTCTCACAGGCTGAAGGACGCTTCTCCATCGCCTGTGATATCACGATGCACTAGCGCAGCATCTCTGCCGTCGTCCCGGAGAAATCACACATTCCGGACAGTGCTCGGATCACTGTGCATCCCATCAGCCGACATCAGAGCGTCCGGTCGAGGCGCAGGTTGCTTTATTCTGCGGGGGGAATAATGCCCTTCAGAGCTGCATCCTCCATCCTCCATCACTGAAATGCGGTTCCCAAACACAATCCAAATACTTGCAGGGGAATTGATTGTAATCATCCAGCTAACAGCGGACAAACCGACATCTCAAATGTATTGTCCCGTCTATGATCTCCATAGGCCCGCAGCACGCCTATTTTGTCCACATAGCTGATGTATGGGAATCACGACAAGGCCACAGTCAGCGCACACGGACCCACACAGCTGTGATATACAGGACCCACCTTCATCATGCCGACACAGTGAATGATGGTCCATGATGTGTGGATGCCCTCAAAGGCTGGGGCACCACCTCTGATCAAATCATGAGGGGGTTCAATGTCGTTGACTGCGATGAAGACAGTGCATGGTGCTCCACAGGGAGGAGGCCTGTAGGACTGTGGCCTGTTGGCCAACAAGGAAATAAATGTGCACTTAATGAAACGGCTCTGTTGTTTGCAGTCTGGGTTCCAAGGCAGCTGGTGTTGAAGATTGCGAGTCTGTTTGCGAGTGGAGGACAATACTGAGCGGTCATCATGGCAGGTAAGGTCCCCTTCCTGTCCAGCTGCTGCATGCATGTGATGTAGGTGTTTGGACGGAGCAGCGTCAACCTGTGTATATGGCTCAGTTGTAATCCCTGTGTTGTGGGCGGAGGTGCTAAACTGTGACCTTGTATCGTAGAAAACAACTTTCCCCCCCTGCCTCGATTCATCCCCCTCAAGCCGTGCTTCTACCAGGACTTCAATGAGATCCCAGACCAGCGCCGCACCATGTGCAAGAGGCTCTACTACCTATGGATCTGTAAGTGTCACAGGTTTGGTTTGGCGCGGCTACATGAGCTGTTAACCTCTGCACAGCCTCTGATCTGCCACGTCACTTTGTTTTACCCTAAATATTATGGGACCCAGTACAGTCTAGTAAAGCTGTGGGACTGGACTGACTGGCACACTCATCTATTTTTATCCCTTTCTCTTTTGCATTTTGTTTTTTTGGAAAGAGCTTGAAATATTGTGTTTACATGTTTGCTGAGGGGTTGTTTTAAAGGAAAATACTACATTTTCTTTTGGTCTGCTCTTTTAAAATGAGACATATGATATTTATAATTTACTTTATATTTATATTCTCCCCTGTGTTGCTGACAGTGAACAGTGCCACGCTGGCTGTTAATCTGATTGGCTGCCTGGCGTGGATGTGCGGAGGTGGGGGAGCGACCAACTTTGGCATGGCCATCCTGTGGCTCATCCTCTTCACCCCCTGCTCCTACGTGTGCTGGTTCAGGCCCATCTACAAGGCCTTTAAGTACGCTGATTCCACTCTGAGCACCCAAACCGTCTGCTTCTGCTGAATGCGCTCACTGAGGATGTTCATGCTTCCCTCCCTGCAGGACAGACAGCTCCTTCAACTTCATGGCTTTCTTCTTCGTCTTCATGGCCCAGGTGGTGATCAGTATAATCCAGACTGTTGGCATTCCAGGTTGGGGAGTGTGGTAAGACCTTTCACTTCATTAATTACGTTTGTTTTAAATTGAAAACAATATAACATTTACCATTGGCTGCTGCTGGGCTCTCAGTTAAAACAATAACAAACAGGGTTCCAGCAGATCCTTAAAAAGTCTTAAAAAGCACTGAATTCATGAATCTAAAATGTCTTAAATCATTCTGCCAAAGGTCCTAAAATGTGATCATGTCATCAGTAGGATTGGAAATAGTCTCAAATCTCCCAAATAAATGGGAACGTTTATTATTTAAAAAGTCACTCTCGTGGTAATATTGATCATGATAGCGGAACCAACAAAACAGTGATGTGGTTGCAGCCAGGGCGCTAAAAGGAGATCAAACATCATTCATGTAGCAACTTTGGACAACATGGGAAATTTGGTTGGTTGAAAGTGGCACCAGGCAATGTGTTCGAGGCACGGTGTATTCTCTGCTTCAAACTCAGCATGATGGTCTTAAATTTAAATTCAAATGGCATTAAAGCCTCTTAAAAAGACTCGAATTTAACTTGCCTTAAGATGTAGGAAGTAGTTTTATACTTTGCTGTGCAACAATTCTCCAAATACGTGGATCCCACTAATGCCTCACATGCTCCTGTTGTGTCCCAGTGGCTGGCTGGCTACCATCACCTTTTTCAGCACCAACATTGGGTCAGCTGTGGTGATGCTCATCCCCACCATCATGTTCACTGCAGTGGCCGTGCTGTCCTTCATCGCCCTCTCAAAGGTGACTTACACTCTCCTCCTCTGCTGCACATTTCCCCGGGCAGCTGTCCCCTGACATTCTAGGACTGGTGATTCAAGTGGGCTGCACGTTGTAACCGTCGGCAAATACCTTCATAATAACTCACATTAATCTATTTGAAGTAGATTCATGGAAAAGTATGCTAACATGCTATCTGGCTAATAGTGCATTTTTTATTTCTTTCCCCTGAAGTTCCTGCAAACAGCACCCGCAATTTAATTTACTTTAGCTCCACTTTTTGGCTTTTGTCACCTCAGCTTTTAGTCTCTTCTTTATTTTAGACCCAGCAACAATAGTAAATTACTTTGTCAATGACAACTCTCTTGCTCTGTCTTTCATAGGTTCATAACTTCTACCGCGGTAGTGGAGGCAGCTTGGGTAAGGCCCAGGAGGAGTGGACCACCGGGGCCTGGAAAAACCCCCACGTGCAGCAGGCGGCCCAGCAGGCGGCCATGGGCGCAGCGCAGAGCGCCATGCACCAGGACCAGTACTCAGCCGCTCCCACCTACAACTACGACGACCCAATGTAGGACAGAGGCGGGGCCCAGGCTGCCGAGTGGGAGAGATATAAAAAGGGATCAATTAACACAAATCAGAATTAGGTGCCCTTCATTATGATACTGTACACGCCGAATTCAAAAAAGAACAATGTAGAGGAAAGTCACGATTCTGGTGGAATTGTACTTTATTGAATTTTGAGTTCAACATCTCTTTCTATTCTGTTCACATTTAAATCCAGCGGTTATTAAAAACGCTTCTTATTTTAAATCTCTTACGCTGCTCAATTTTAGCTGGGCAGTGCGTGTGTTGCTTTTTAATGGAGACACATAATATAGCTAATGCTAATCCCCTGAGCTTCATCAGTTTATTCAGGTCGGTCCATCTCTGGTCAACACAGGGTGACTCCTCTGCCTCCGCCTGTGTCACGCTCCTAATATTTCCTTAGCATAGCATTGACTTTAACGCATGCTAATACTATTTCGCCCCTCATTTAACTGGATAGATTGCGTAGGTTATCGTAAAGACTATCCAAATGTTACGACGAAACAAAATGGGATTTGTTGTGTTTTGATCGGTTATTGATTGATTGATAGAAAAAGTAAAAAAAAAAAAAAAAAAGCAGTTCAATTTGACTAAACTCATCAGATCAAACTACTCAGAATTCAAATATCGAACGGGGCTAAGTGTATTTACAGTGTATTTACAGTAGAGGCAGTTTACAGCTCATGTTTTAACAACCTGTTTTTTTTTTTTCTTTTTTTCTTTTCTGACAACGTTTACGTTCAATTCAAAAGATTTTCACATTCTCAGGAAATTTGTGATAGCTGGTTTTAAATTCTACACCTGTAAAGCCCTTAAAGTGTCAGCGTCAGCGGCTGTCGTCTCCCTTCCTCACCACTATTTAACCATTCTGTGTTTCGGCGCGTTGGGTTTAGTCGTTACGTCCTGGTTCTGTGCTGAGCAGGTCCGTTTCAGTTCAAGGCATCGTCATTAGGATTACAAAGTGAAGCACATGCAGTATTTAGAATTGCAGCTCTTTGGATAAAAACATTCCAAAGTCGTCGTTGTACAGGTTCGAAGTGGCAGAAAACCAAAATGCTTGCAGGTCTGAACAAAACAGTGAATATTAATAATCCTTGTTGTCGGCGGTCATCGTATGAAGTGATGGATGTCTCCTCCCTTCGCAAATTCTTCCAGTGAACCACTTGGTGTAAATGCTTCAATGGCTACTTGTTTCTGGAGCTCTGGACTTCAGGCCTTAGTGTGTCATTTCATGGCTGTCGGTGTTGATCCATGAATCCATAGGTGTGGTAATTCCGTTTATTTAAAAGAAAATATAGAATTATAAAATTCAAGACAATAACTTCAAGTGAAAGTGGGGGCGGGGGGGAGGTTTTGTGCGTGGCCCTCGTGACGCCCAACGTGAGACAGCGTTACGACAAAGCTTCTTTTATTTTTCCCTCTTCTTCTGCCTCGTGTCACTTTGACTCTTCAAGACTCCGTAGATGGTTATTAAAGTAAAACAGTATTAGACTTGAAACAAATGTGAAGTATCTGAATGCTCGTGATTTTCAAAACCCGTGAGTTGTCTCGTCTGATCGTGATGATGTGGTATTCAATAGGCTGTTGGTTGTTTTCCTTTTGTAGGCGTTTTTAATTTTCTACCAACCTCGTTTCCCTTTTTTTTGTTTTGTTTTTTTGATGATGATGATGTTGTGTGAGTGTGACTGACACCTTCATCGTGTCTCTCCATCTCTGTCAATGGCAAGTTTTTTCATTCGAGTTCTTTTTTGTGAGAAACTATAGTAATGTTTGCACTGGGTTTCCTGTTGACGTCAGTGCAAACCTAATTCACAGTGAATCACAGTGTAGCAATACTAACAGGAAAATATTCAGTCGAGTAATTAGGATCCAGTGGGGTTCTGATGTGCAGGCCTCAAATGTGGACATAAAACTACTGAAAAATAAAACAGGGGCCTGTTTCTTTCCAAGATGGACACCACTAGTATAATTTTACAAACTGCATTACATTCTCACCAGCAGATGCACATACAGTAGTTACAACCCATTGCTCCACACATCGCTCGTCTGTAAGCAAACGCACAAGCTCTAAAAATTGACGTGTAAAGTTTGAACAAAGGAATTCCCTCTGTGGCAGCCGTGCAGTCGGTCTGCCACGTGCGTGTGCACAGCACAGCCAGAGCGTTTTTGGTCAATTGCAGCTGTAGTTGTCGTGCAGCGGGAACCTCAGTGCGTCAGACTCCCCATCTCATGTTGCTGTATCAAAGCTTCTGGAAGCCATCTCCCATTTAACTTCCCCACATGTGCTGTATGTTGTTTGATATGTATTATTACCATGTACTATATCATGAGTAGATATATATAAATATATATATAATTACTTGAAATGAGGTAAATATTTGCTGTGGATAAACAAATAGGAACTTGCTCTAATTAGGTGAATGAGGAGGCTGTGTCTCCATGAGTGAAGTCCATGAGGAATACATTTTTGTGTATTACTTTTGTATTATTTGGTCTTACCCTGATAGATATTAAACAGTTCTTGTTGCATTTGGTTTTGTCTTTTGAACACACACACACAGTATGTATCCTACGTGGCTGAAGATGGAGAGGGTCCATGTTGTCTTAGAAATCTAACTCTCCAGAGTCAACTCAATAACAAAACAAATAAAACACATAGACCCTTCCACTAAATTTGAGACATATGTCGTTTGTTTGATAACATATTTTGTGAAAAAAAAGACAAATGGATGGACAAACTGCAAGCTAAAGAATCCAGCACATATAGAGTACATGTTCCAATAGAAGCGTCCACTTAACAAGGACAACCCGCTGCACCTCAAGAAGCCAGTTTCTGAATAGCCCATTCACACAATGCAGCAAGGTGCAGCACTTCCTCTATCACATATTGATCACGCATCAGGGCAACTTAGGGTTCAGTATCAAACCCGCTGCACCTCCTGAGGCACAGTCAGTTTATACGTCTGAGAAGTTAAAGTACTGATGCTCACACATTGAAGAAAAAAAAAAAACACAAAAAGGCAATAATCTTAAAATTCTTTATTCATAAACTTGATGCAAGTTTACAAATTACTGTACAAGGTCAAAATTTCTTCAAATGGAAAATGAAAAAGAAAACCAAAGCGAGCCAACGTGCCAGACTGTCCTCTGTTTGTGTTGGTGCCAGAAAATGAAAATGAGTTGACACTGAGATAAATGAATGCTTGCAACGCACTGTCCAGTTAGAGAAGCGTGCAAGTCTCTTCACCACAGCATGCCTATCAAACTCGAACCACCTCTCAGTTTACCCTCTGCTCAGAGATTTGGCATTTTGGAGGGAAGGAATCACAGGTAGAGTTTTACGTGGGGGAACTTTTCTGAGTCGCAACGTGGGCCCTTTGAAGTGAGGAGACGTGTTGTTCCTCACTGTATCAGACATGTAACAACAGGATATGCAGTCGTGTGCTAGGGGGAAGAATTTAAAAATATTTTGCTCAATGTGCTTGGTGCTAAAAACAGACCTCTCCAGGCACACTGCTGCCATTTGTGCAAAAAACTATTTGCCAGGAGTATCACCCACTGGACTCCAATCCGTTTCAGACAAAGGAAGCGAAATAAGACCAGTGGTTGGCGATGAGCCGTCAAGTGACCGTGGTCCTGCTTGCAGTCTTGTAATGTGTTGACAAAAGTCCCTCCTCTCTTGGATTAAAAGAAACATGGCACGGATTATTGCAAAACTGATTCTATTTCCTACTTCTCACATCGTACGAGTTTGAGAGTAGATCTCAACCTGAAACTCGACATGTGCATGTATAGAGCCCCCTCCCAAGGATTGTTTGTTACCTGAGTTGCCATTCAAACGTGCTTTTGCAGACAGTGTCAACAAATAAACTGCAAAAGAACAAACAGATTGATACAGTGTGTGCCCTGTAGTATGGGGAGTAGCAGTACTGGTGCATACTACAGAATATTGCAAAGTCATAGTTCAAAGTTTTGGGTCAGTTGTTACGTCACTGTAAGTGATCCTTTTTATGTTTCACACCCAAAGAGACACCAGAACACTGTGGGATCTTGTGCCAAAGGAAGCCCTGCAAACACTGGAAGTTCAGCTGCTGGGGGAGAAAACAGGAGGCAGCAAAGAGGGGATGACTCCAGAAGCAAATGATGTCATGCAACACGGTGGCAGTTTCGAAATTTAAACCGGGCAGGGGCTGAAAAATTACAACCAATTACCAGGAAATCAACAGGATTAACTGCAGAAAAATCTCACATCCAAACAGCCTTCATTTACTCCCTCGGTAAAGCCCATTGCAGCATGGCACCACGTATCTCCGAAATGAGGCCGCTGAGCACTGTGCGCGCAACTCTGTGCACATGGGGCCGATATTTCATTTTCAGCATCAAACCAGCCTTCAACGTCCACAGCCAAAATCAAGGAAAAGGCCAAGCTGAGCGGCTGCAGGGCCGCTGCGTTGACGGAAATAAGGCAAAAAGAGCGGCGTCAACGTATGGTCTGTTGCAATCTGATGCCGCAATGCTCATCTTACCATCATTTAAAAGATATATAGAGATTCTCAAATATTTCAAATCCACTGGCCGGGTCTTCACATTATCGACTGGTGGATTTGATCTTTCCTGCGGCACTTTGGAGCTGCTCGGCTCAGAATACTTCACACATTTTTAAAAAGTAAGAGCTAAAAGATGCCGAGTGGTACGCCGTCTCAATTTAAAGATAAGCTCCTAAAATATTCAAAATTGGCTCATTGTCTAGGATGCTCAAATAATAATAATAACAAAAAAACATCTTCCAAATAATATTTCTAAAAACAATATTTGCGTTTATGTACCACTTATTTTCCAAAAAGAAAGAGAAAAAGACAAAAAAAAAAACAAACAAAAAAAAAAAACAGGTGCAGTGAGGTGCCACTTAAAGAGCTTCGGTCTCAATCTTCTTTTAAAATTCCCCATTTACTGACTGTTTGTGAAGCCCAGTTTGTCAAAGCAGCAAAACAAAAAAAAAAGCATTTCCCCACATTTAAAGGGAGAAAAGTTTTTTTAAAGACAAATGAGCATATTGAGAAAACAGGACTAGTAACACCCTCACATTCTCCACCTCACTGAAACACTGAGGGGAAGAAGCAAAGTGACACCAGAGTCAAGTCTTTTTTTTTTTTCTCCCCAGAGCGGGGCGGAGGAGAACGTGTCAGATGAGCCAGCGAGATGGTTTCCGTGAGAAAGACGTTATATTCCCAGTTAAGTCAGATGGTGGAAATATTCCAAAGAAAACAAGATACTTTGACCCAGAGACATGTTTCCTGTGCATAGTGGTGGTAGCTCCTTATCCATCCTCTTTAGGTGGTGTGTACCAGCCTGGAAGAACAAACGAAAAAACCCTGTTTGTCCACAGATCTATACTTCATCCACTATCACTCAGAAATATTACATAATAATAAGGAACCTTTGCACTGGGTTTCCTAAAAATAAATATCAAACACGTACCATTCTTTTCGTGGATTTGCACAAGGGATTTGTATGACTGTTGTGCTCTGGCAAGATTGTACTGGTTCTGAAAAACAAGCAACGCAGCTCGGTAAATTTCCAAACAATCAATGGCCCATCTTTCACTAATCACCTTTGGATGTGGCCATGTTTTGCACAGACAATTACCTTATTGGCTCCAAACTGCACCCTGGCTTTTCCTTTCACCAGAGTTGCATTTATCTGCATAATAACAGATTCTATGGAATAGGCACTGCTCCAGCCCTGCAATACACAACGACGCACAAAGCAGCCATGACTCCTCGTCCTTAAGAAAAAATCCTGCAAGAACATTTTAGAAGCCAAACTCTCGGGCATGATCACATACCTGTTTCGTGAGAAGTTCCATGCACAAGGCTCCTCCCCCTAGAACATAACTGAAATAAAAAACAAACAAGTTTTAGGGGTGAGGGTTAAACAAGAAAGTGTTCACTTGATTTGATGCATATTTTTTGAGCTCCAAGTCGACTTTGCTGTGTCATTATTTGCCTTGTGGGAGATAAACGTTTGGATTTGTATTTAATGCACATTTAAGAGGTTCTAATTAACATGCAGTTAGTATCATGTAAATTTGATAATGCCCTTTTTATATTATCAATATAGATGAAATAACATGAAGTGTTAGGGATATACTGAAACAGTACTGAGAGGCTGAGGTTGGGTGTGGTTTATTTTGACTCAGTATCAATCACAGCCCAGATGAACTGGTTCTTACTTCCACCAGCCTTGAGGGTGGCCCGGGACGTGTTTTCTTTCTGAACCCGATCGAGCCTGACGATTAGGTAGCCGAGCCACAAGTACATTTATAATAACGCAGTCCAAAAAAGAAGCACACAACAGATATGGAAGAGAACTCTTTCCTCAAACTCACCCTCCGGACAGCACAGGGGAAATAACCCGTACAAAAGGTGGATCAAAGGGAAAATTATCCTGTCACATAAAGAAAGAAAGAAAGAGTTCAGTATTGAGAATAGCTTTACTCCAAAAACAAAATGAGAAGAATCACTGCAACACTCACTTTATAAGAGAAGTTGAGCAAAATGTAGTCCACTCCTTCTTTTTCTTTTAAGACCTGCAAGTCACTATGCAATGGACTATCTGGGTCTACCCTGTATCGAAGAATGACAAAGTCAACTATAACAGAACACACAACATATGGCAAGTCTAAACATGTTCAAAAGAATGAAACTTACGTCCTTAACTTGACGTGCCATTCATAAAGGCTGTCATTGACTAGTTCAACTGAATAAATACCTGCAAAGTGAACGACACAAACAGAAGTCAACTCCAAACGGATGATGACAGCTTGAGATGATAGAAACGTATGCCTGAGCAGTCACCTGTCTTATAACTCTGCGATCTGTAGATCTCCCTGAGTTCCTTCATTAGGCGGTCTGAGGCCTGCACCGAGCCAGAGACTGCACCCTGCAACATAGATCACACTTTTTCACACAGGGGACTACTGAACGGGCTTTTACTCATCACACAGAATTACACACTTGAACATTGCCAACAACTGATAGATTCAGACAACTCTCCCTAAGCACACGGAAAAACATGACACTCCTGTCTCCTGTGACCACTTCTGACTGGATCTCACTTCCCTGCTCCATAGGCAAATACACACACAATGTATTCTTCTATTCTGTAATATATACAGATATATCAACTGTTTATATCAGTTCTATGTTGGGACTGACTATTTGTGAACCATAGTTCTGCAAACATTACATGAACAGAGTTTATGATTCCAGCTGGGAGGCTGTAGGAAGACGATGAGCTGTGTTGCTGTGAAAGATGAGAACCAATCCTTTTTTGTGAGAAGCCTATCTTGTCGCAGACGCAACACTGTGTTATATGATCAGTGAGTCTGATTTGTCACAGTGCTGCTGTTGAACCTCACATGTACAAACTGAATGACTTTGTCAGAAGGAATAAAAACTAAGAATGTATGTGGAGTAGCTGCAGCTTCATCCTCAGTTTCAATTTCCAGGTTGGAAAAACTTCAACAACAAATCTCTTATTGAGTAATTTTTATCTCTCCCTGATTTGTTTCCTCGTAAAGAGCAATGAATAAAACATTTATTGCTGAGTCCTGTTATCTTTATTTCAAGACATTATTTTGGCTGTTACTAAATGGTGTTTTAGCCTGCTCATCAAACCGTAAATAAAAGAAATAAATTGACAGGCCATGTTTTTGTGCTGAGTAATACGGGGACTGCTGCCAAAAGTTAGCATCCAAAGACGATGTCAAGGATACAGCAAATCCTGCACCTCTCTACTCTTGCAGCGTGCAAGTGTGTGTTAATGTTGTTTCTCACAGGCAACAATTGTGAAACTGAAAGAACACAAACAATGAGGAAACATGCATGTGGGAGAAGTAAGACGAAGATGAAAGACAATGACATTCGATGCCAAGGCCAGATACAGTGTCTGCCTTTGTCTGAACATTCTGGAAATAGCGTCTGACTCACATCTAAGGCTATGTTCTTCATAAACAGGCAAATTCTCCGAAATATCTGGCCACAACATTTTCTGGAAATCATATCTGAACATGTAATGAATGAGCACTTACATTCAAGTGATCCTGTCTATGGTTTTTACGAATTTTCTCCAAGATGGCCAGATTTTCTTTTTCTATCCCGTCGTCTTCAGACTTTTTCCCATCCACTGGCTCCTCCTCTTTCATGTCATAATGGTCAAGGTCTTGGTCCAGGTCAATGTCCTGCTGCCACAGCGTATCAAGTATGTTTAGAAACAACATATTAAATAAATTCTATCACTAACATGTAAAAGATGTGAATCCAATGAAGTGGCACAGCAATGTATAGGCACCTCTCCCATTTCTTCCTCCTCCTCTTCTTCAGATGTCACCTCGTCTGACGGCCCATTCTGTTGCAAAGAGAAAACAATCTGAGCCAAAGGTTTTTACAGTTTATTTATTTATTTATTTATTTTTAAATGCAGAGGATTCCAATCTTTTTTCTAGTTCCTACCTTTCGCTCTTGTGTAATTGGACCAGCAGGTAGTGGCTGGTCCAGCATTTCTACATCTGGATGTTGTGGTAGGTTGTAAAGACGACAGAGATCACAAATGAGCCGCTTCAGTTGTTGAAGGAGCTGCAGATTGAACCAGCAAAAAAAGAAAAGAAAAGAAAAAAGTCAATTAAAAAAAACAAAACAAAACAAAAAAAACTGCAAATACACAGGTTTCCACTTCAGTAGACCTGTTCCATAAAACCTGTAAAACAGTTACGCTACAAAACATTGTCAAATTCTGGACAAAAATGTCTTGAGTCACCTATAGACCTGCGAGTGGTAAGAGGCTGATTTCCACTTCACACGGCTCTACAGAAATAGGGTTACATCTTGAACATGCTGTATGGGGGCGACCCAATCGCTGGATGGTGAGGGCATGTACTGCACTGGCAAAAACATGCACTGAGCAGCAGGTCCCTGGTTTGACTCTTGGCAAGCCAGACTGTTTACTGCATGACATTTCCTGTATCTATCAAATGAAGTCTTAATAGCCAATGAAATATATTTAGAAACATGTTGTATGTGCAACAGCCTAAAACTTTAAGAGATGTGCAAGAGGAGTGGGGGTTTATTCATAAATCAAGGAATCAGACAGGCCATCAGAATGCTGTTAATGCCAGGGAAAACTTTAGGGTAAAGCTGGTGTTATCCGTAACATGTTGTGCACACGTCTGTGGTGCACATCAGCCAACTTACCAATGTGCTGCCTTTTCTCACATCCTCTAAGCGCTCCAAAACTTCAGCCAGACTGGGATCATCAGAGTCAACAAACCATATTGGGGGTGTTGAGGGATAGGATTCCTGCAACAGAGGCAACAATGGGACATGGAAATTTAGCCAGTCATGCTGATTTGTGTGTGTGTGATTCATGTATGATAACAATAAACGTTTTAATAAATGTTTTTATGAAACCACACTGTTCTGCATAGGAGCCTCATTTACATTAAATGTCAGTGTATTCCAGAGCTAAAAAAGATTTAATAATCAAATGTCCTCGGGCTGCTGCATACTAATGTGGGAGACATAATGATAGATTTAACAGATGTTTTATCTTATAATCCCCTGAACACACACACTGGATGATTTGGCCAGCATCAAACAAAATACTTGCTGTTTGTAGTTTTGACAGTGGGGGTTCCAGACCATCTTAATCTTACAGCTGTAGGTGAGTTGAAATTGAATGTTGTTTTGAGCTACAGCTGTATGCAACTTCTGGTTGGTGATGCTTCCTGGTGGGCTCTCTCTCATGTGCGGTTGTTAATTTCTGTCAGAGCCGATTGGAATTATTCTGGTTATCCTCTAGTGTGCAAGAGAAATCTTCAGCAATCGTGATCAAGTGGCCGAGTGATGCTCTAAAATCTCCAATCAGACTTTAATGCAGTTGTTAAATCATACGTGGACGTCAGCTCACAGGACTAAAGACTCAGGAGGCCATTCTGAATTATGAGCTGGAAGTCCTTCATCCAGGGGACCATGGCGTAGTGTGTATTAAATTCAGCATCAGTGTAGAGAAGTGACTGAAATAATAATATAATAATTTAACAAAAATCTTGTGCAAATGAGTTAATCAGTAAATTTGTTAGTGGCAGTCCTACTCCACATCAGGATCTTGCAGACATCAGCAAAAAGCTTGATAAAAAGAAACTTCTTATTCGCTCTGCTCTTCCTACACCTGGATTTAGTCAATTGTGTTAAGACCCATAGTATCTACGCCTTGCTCAAATCCCACAAGGGGCGAGCAGGGGAGAAATTAAAACCATCTTTACTTCCTCACTTTTCATTATCTAGTGGGAGGAATGTGATGTTGAATGGAGCTGTGGTTTTCTCTGGGACTGAGACTGGGCTCAAAGGGGAGGCAAGCTGAGTCTCAACATGACACGGGCTCTGAAACATGTTAACAAGCCTGTTTGTATGAGTGTGTCCCAAAAGTCAGCTTCAGTGTGTGTGTGTGTGTGTGTGGAGCAAGGATGTGGTCAGGCTGTGTGGCTCAGGTCTGTGCCACCTCCTCAGATAGAGGCTCCGTGATAACTTGCCATTAGCATGTTTAACACATGATAAATAATGACTCACTTATCATTTATGTAATCTGGATAAACAAGCTGCTGTTGACGTGCGTACAGAGGCCCATTAAATGTCATGGAAATGAGCCCAGCTCACATTATAAGACAACATAAGGCCGATTTAATTACCGTGATTCTAATTCATGTGTCGCATTCTACGCGGTTTAGCTTACAGGTACATTAGCTACTATCGCCGCCAGCTGGAGTTCGCCACATGGATCCGTCTATTTACTGAAAAGGCAGAAAACAGTGGCACTTAACATTCCACGAAACTGCGTCTGTTGACGGCAAAATGTGACCGGGACATCCAGCGGTGTGTCCGCGATCTTTGTGAAATAAATGTGATCAAACCGCAGCTGTGAATGCTGTGAAAGTCACCTTGTGTCCCCGGGTCCAAACTAAACCCGGCTGAGATTAAACTAGCTCGCGTGGAGTGGGCACAAAGTTAGATGTCGTAGTAGCGCAAAGTGTAACGCAGTTATTTTGGCTAAGCTAGCGTTACTCTGAGTTCGGAGGCTAGCAGGAGCTACCGCATCGTCGTTACTGCTCGACGTTTTATTGTTTTATTTTCAGAGCGGGGCTGACACCGGGGCGGTGGGGTTCGGTTTTATCCACGGCGTAATTCAACACTTAATGGCGGGGCGGTAATAAAAACGAGCACTTTATTCGCGGTGGACGTGTAAACACGGAGCCCTGCGCGGAACGGTTTGGTTTCAGTGGATAGTCAGTGGCTGTGGGTTTAGCCTGGCTGGCCTGGACTCACCGTGATGTTGCAGTGAATGATCAGCAGCTTCTCCCTCGTTACGTTGAACTGGCAGCTCAGCTCGTCTGGTTTCCAGTCTATTATTCGGAATCGCTCGTGGTTTGGGTCAAAGATTGACTCCAGAAACTTCAGTTCGGCCTTTAGCCCCGACACCGACATCTTCTGCTCATCTCAAACCACCAGGCCGCTGGCAGGAGGGGAAGTCGGGGCGGAATGCGACCGCGCAGTTGAGTCGGTGCTCGGATCTCGCATATTAGCGTGAGAACAACAACAAAGGGCTGGATGGGTCTGTGGAGCACCGGAGGTCTACATCAGGACTCCACACAACTTCAACATTTCAAATTCCACTCACCTTCTTGTTGGATATTATTATTATTATTATTATTATTATTATTATTATTATTATTATTATTATTCAATGTTTTATTTGTGTCTAATCTTTCTTCCAGGAGCCCATAGAGATAAGACTTTGTTTTTATACTGATAAATATTCACACGAAGATTAGTACATGAACAACATATGAAATATGAGCAAATAAAAGAAAATACAGGTTTTAGAGAACTTGGGTTTTCATTAAGTGTAGTCCTCTGGGCCCCTTAAAAATTACATTAAAATTGAAAATATAAACATGTACTGTGAGCTATGTACTATATGAGAAAAACATTTTTGATAAAGTGTAAGAGAAAGCTCGATGACCAAAATAATCCTGGTCATCAGACTGACAGTAGTCCCCTGAAAACAAGAATATGATCTTAAACTGAAACACACACACACACACACACACACACCTATGTATCAAGTGTAAGAGAAGACTGGGTGACCAATATACACAGGGCCTGTATCTGGGCCCCTGGGTTGAAAGATTAAAATGTTATACTTAATATACAGAGTTAATATGCTTGATATACTATTATATATATATATATTTATTACACACACACACACACACACACACACACACTCACACACACACACATATATATAAAAGATGGTTAGCAATTTACCCAGGTTCTTCTCTGGGGTTCATAAAGACACGATATAAAATGATTCCTCAAATATATAGATATAGTATAATATACACAATGATATATGAGTCTTCTCTTTGTTAAGTTTAAGCCCCATAATATGGATATAAATAAAGTTTTATAAAACTGGGTTGCCAATTATCCATCTGATTGCACTGGTTAAAATCACTGTTCAAGTACATTCTTTTCAGAAGAGCCATTGAATGTCGTGTACACTGACTTGACACTAGGTGGCACTAGGTGGCAGATAATTCTATGCGATTTACAACTACTTAGAAGCTGTTGCTTTAAACAGTGTTATGAGTAGTGCACATATTTCACAACAGGCGTCTGAACTCCAGCACAGAGTAGCTACATTTACTACCTGATGCTTTTCACTCAGAACAGTGTGTGACATGTACCCGCATGTTATATAGTGCACACAACAAAGCCCAGAAACCTCAAACCTGTGCTCTCGCCTTCTGAAGTTGACGCATTGTTGGAGTTGTGTCATCTGATCTGCACATGTGAATTTGGGTAAGTGTTAATAAAACTCAAGACTTAAGAAGATAAGAAGCTCTTTTATAAGCACAGGAACAATAAATCGTGTTATGTTGAAACATGCTCTGAGGCATGTTTGAGAAATCCTGGGAGGTACCTGCAAACTGCCATTTCTATCACAGTAAGTCGTTGAATAGTTGTTGTTTTGAGTTTAAGAATGTTTTACTACCAAATATATAGGGGAAACACCTTGTTGTACTTGTACTTAGTTACCCTTCCTGAGTGACTGTGCTCGGTGATTTTCTACCATATCTCTTGTTACAATTATCTTTGTATCTTAGAGGGTCTATAAACATCAAAACATGTGAATCAGTACTAAACTGACTTGTTTCTGTTTTTCAGGTCAGAACACCACGATCAAGATGGTGCATTCCTTAGCTCTGCTCACCTTTACTCTACTGTTGATGCAATTCAGCAGTACCTCTGGAGGGAAAATACTAGTTTTCCCACTGGATGGAAGCCACTGGATAAACATGAGAGTAATTATTGAAGCACTGCATGCCAACGGCCATGAAGTCACTGTGCTCCGTGCGAGGAATAGCTGGTACATCACTGAAAAATCTCCTCTCTACACCTCCGTCCCAATTCCAGGCACAATTGACTTTAAGAAGCACTTTGAAACCTTTTTGTTGCAACAGCTGGATTTTCGACTGCAGGATAAGGTTAAGTCTCTTTGGTTGTCCTTCTGGACCCGTGTTAAGTTGGAGTTTGCAGTTGCAAACATGTTCTCAGAGCTCCACAAGTTACTGAGTGAAACGGTCGATCAGATGTTTGGAGACGAGAACCTGATGCGTTCCCTACATGATGCCAAATTTGACGTGGTTTTGACTGACCCTGGCATTGGTGGAGGGGCCATGCTGGCACACCACCTTCAAGTTCCCCTTGTTTTCAATGTCAGATGGACCATTCAAGGTGAAGCTCATCTTGTCATTGCTCCTTCACCTCTGTCATACGTTCCCTTTACTTCAACAGAGCTGACAGACAAGATGACCTTTCCTCAGAGAATCAGAAATGTTTTGAGTTATGTCTTTGGGATGTATGTGATGTCCTCCATTACAGAACCTCACTACAAGCCTGTAGTTAGGAAGTACTTCGGTCCTGATGTGGACTACTCAACGTTTTTCCTGGATGCTGATATATGGCTTATGAGGACTGACTTTGTCTTTGAATATCCACGACCTACGATGCCAAATATAGTCTACATGGGTGGATTTCAGTGCAAGCCCCCAAAGCCCCTGCCCGAAGACTTGGAGGAGTTTGTCCAGAGCTCTGGAGACCACGGGGTGGTTGTGATGACCTTAGGATCTTTAATTAGCAAGCTTCCCCGAGAGGTTTCTGAGGAGATTGCCGCAGCCTTTGCTCAGCTGCCTCAGAAGGTTGTGTGGAGGTATGCTGGAGAAAGGCCGGTCAACCTGGGCAACAACACGTTACTGGTCAAGTGGTTGCCACAGAATGACCTCTTAGGACATCCCAAAACTAAGGCGTTTGTTTGCCACGGAGGCACCAATGGAGTTCAAGAGGCAATTTACCATGGGGTTCCTGTAGTCGGCCTCCCACTGTTCTTTGATCAGCCCGATAACCTGTTCAGGATCAAAGCAAAGGGGGGAGCTCTGAATATGGACATTGACATGCTCGATAGGCACAACTTCGCAGATGCACTCAGGACAGTTCTCTACAACTCCTCTTATAGGGAAAACATGCAGAGACTCTCAAGGCTGCACAGAGACAAGCCCATAAAACCACTGGACCTGGCCGTGTTTTGGATAGAATATGTAATGAGGCACAAAGGAGCCCCTCACCTGCGGACACATGCCAACAAAATGTCCTGGTTTGTTTACCACTCTGTGGACGTCTTTGCTGCCTTGTTGTCAGCTGTTTTGCTTTTAACTTTCACCTGCATTTCAATTGTAAGATTTCTGTGGAGGAGGATTTCTGTTGGAAAAAAGTTCAAACCTGAATAAATGAATGAAATGTGTCAAATCCATGCATTTCTACACATGACCCCATCAAGTCACTGTGTGTGATGTAGCATGTAACACGTAACACAACATAATAAAGAAAATGACGTTCTTATTTAGTTCTATTCCTCTGGAGAGAGTTTGTTTGCAACATATTAAACAAATGTCATGAACAGCAACAGTGTCCATAAAGTCTCCATCCATCCAGCATCTACTACTGTATATGTCTGGGGTCAAAGTCCCAGAGCAATGAACTCTCACCAGATGACCTTACGATTAACTTGTTGATTCACCAATGATCTAACGTTCCATGTCTTTCCTGAACTGTGTGCCGTTCAGAGGAATTATCTCCCCACATGCGTGGACTCCTTTTCTTATGTAATGCCTGTCATGTCCAAGCTCATTCTTGAGTTCAGCAGTTGTATATGTAAAGTGAGATGATTATTATTTTTGATTTTTATATTTTATAAGTGGTAAAAACCTGGATGGTCCACATATACTAACTTCAAGGAAAATAACTGGTCATTTAAGTTTAAGTACATTTTTTTCAGTTTGGTGGGTTGGGTGGTGACAATAAAATAATGATAATAATGAAAACTACACTGCATTTCACTTTGATTTCAACCTCAATAAACATCTATGCACTGGTCCTCTTTCTGATTATCAACATCTATTAATTTAATCCAAACTATTGTATTGTCCCTGTTTTCCCTGATCATATACTCAGGACACGATGTCAAAGAAACCTGGCTCCTCATATCTCTGAATGAATCCAACATTATCCAGACCTCTGACTGTCTGTGTAGGAGAGACTGTGACTCCTATAAGTCCCAGATCCTTTGTCATTAGTATACTGACGATCACCAATGGCCTATCTGACATTATGTGCATCCTGGCATCATTTTATTGAAATAGTATATACTGTAAAAGAACAATACATATCAATTCAATTCCTTTATTATGTATTTTAGAGTTTACAATAGCTAGCAATGGGCCCTTCTTAAATAGGAACATTTGATGGATAGTTGAAACAGATAAGGAATATGCTGGTGCAATCAGAAGACGCTGTGTAGTGGATGAATGAATGCAGCAAATGAATGAGGCTACTGTGTTGTAGGTGTGGGACTCCATGAGCCTCTGCTAGCTCAAAGTGGAATAGGATTAAAAGTCTTCTTAAAGCCTGTGCATGTGCTGTTGAGGTCAGGGCTTAGTCAGCCTGTGAGACCGCTTGACCCAAAGCACAGTTTCAGGCACTTCGTTAAGCGCTGATACTGTCATGGACGGATTATCAGGACCACACGCCCCGGATGCAAGTACCTGAAGACTGTGTCTGCCAGAGAGCCACCTGCAACCACCCAGTATAAATCACCTGAGGCTAAGAGGACATGCAAGCGTCAGACACAGTCCTAATGCCATGCAGCCTATCTATTATGATTCAACCTGCTTTTACAACCAGGTAATCACATTATTTTATAAACAAAAAATGCAACAGAGCAAGAAAAGAGTCTCCGAAGACATTTCAAGTTAAGGGCCCTCATTGGGGCCCTGGACACGTGCATACTTTGTCCATGCTCTTCATAGTTGGACAACCCTGTGGCGACACCTGAGAAATACTGGCTTCTGATTGGTCAGCAGGAACATTTCTGTTAGATTGCAGGCCGCTATGGCAACAGAAGACCGCAGGAGCCAAATCGGTTTAACTGGAGTTGAACGGGAATGTTTAAGGTTGAAGCGGCTACAGCGGATATCCAGTCAGGGAACGATCCCGAAGTGAGGAAAAACAAATCAATGGGTTTGTTAATTGTTTTAATACGGGACGTCGCCTGGCTGTCCCCGCGGGCCTCTTGAGTCCTCGCGGGATTTGGGATTAGACGGAAGGGGTTAAAAGGAAGGTGGCTCCCCCGGCGCACCGCAGCTCACAGCGGCGGCGGCGGCGCAGGTATCCGGCAGCAGTACTCCACGCTCCCGCTAGTCCGCCCAGCGACACCTCCCTCTCTCCTCCCTGCGTGACACGGTCGGTGTGTGGGAGCCTCGGACGGATCCACGTCGCATCAGCCAACCCTCCCCTCCCTCCTATCTAAATCCTCTCCTCTAACGGCATTTCCGTCTCCTCGTCCCCGAAGATGACACCTGGGAAGCCCCGAGCCGCAGTCATGTCCTTGTCGGTGCTGATTCTCGGGGCGCTGATGCTGCAGCCCGCCTCCTCTCAGAACGGTAAGAGAACCTGCGCCCCGACGCGATGATGATGATGCTGATGCTGGGAACCCGACAACATGGCGTTTAAGGAAGGGAGAGCAGAATAATGCGGCTTTCAGGGGAGGGTGTCGAGATGGTCCGCGACGGGACGTGTGTGTTGTTGAGGAGCGCGGATGCCTCCGCAGCCGCCAGGTCTCATTAGATAATCCCCCGAAAACCAGCGGAGGCGAAGCGCGGTGTTTTCTTTCTCCTTCCCCTGCAGTTTGAGATGAAGGGTCAATAAATCATTGATGGGCCACCATGTGAATTGGTTTGGATAATGTGGCTCTCAGCAGAGGCCTCTGCGATGTCCCTAAAATGTCCTTTGACGCGTGGAGCCGAATACAGAGTGGAAACACGAGCCCTTCACTCAGCAAGGACAAGTTAGTGTGATCCCGCCGGGCCAGGAGGGGAGACACATGGAGGAATGGTGTCACACACGCACTGTAACCAGGCCAATGAGGTTTAGCCTCATGAGGAGCAGGTTTTGGCTCCTGTGGGATCTAATGGTCCTGATAAGGTCCACAAGCCTATATCTAGATAAAGTCCTAAAGAGAACACACACACACAGGTTCACAGAGCTTCCCCCATCAAGAAACTGCATCCCACTAAATAAAACCATAATAACCCAAGATCGCATGTGTTACGTCTGCTCTGCTTCAGGCTAAAACTTGGTGGAAATGGCCAAGCCCACAGACACCTGCATGCCACCACAGGACCAGTATGGAGGCATGTTAGGTTTGAAGAAGTGGCCGCCATTGACCTCAGGCTCTTTACCCCTAACGCTCCCAAAGCGTTTTTTGCTCTTAAGGACTAGGTTTTTGTCCACATATTGTACACATCCCTCGGTGTGTGTTAATGCTGGAAAAGATCCTTCAGAGGCAACATCAGTGTGTATACACACACACACACACACACGCACACACTCTCGATCAACATGCTGCACACTTGCTGTAGATGATGTATGTAAGGATGTATGTTGTTAGTAAGCGTTCAGTCCTCCAGCAGTGTATCTGAAAAACTCCTCCTGCAGAGTGAGATAATTTCCAGCATCAGACCAGGTTTCTGTAACAGGAAAAAAAAAAAATCCCAGCCAGTGTAATTAGATGTAGGACCTTCAAAGTGCTGCTCTGTAAATAGCATCAGTCCATTTTGCTGCATGCCTCTATTTTTAGAGTGGAGATGCTGCACTGGGAAGCATGGCTTTAATGTCCTCCTGCAACAGTGAATCTGTTAACTCTTCGTTGAGATGCGCCGCACTGCAGGACGGCATTGATTTCTCGGCGCACTTCGGCTTGTGCAGATGACTCCCCGCTCATAAATCTCGTTCCCGGCGAACAGATCCGGGGCAGCGTGGCTCCATCTTAGCCGAGTCCTTGTTAGTGTGCGCCGTAAGTGGAGCTTGCGTCTCAGTGCAGGCCCTGTGTGAGAATGACTGAGTTGACCATGTGTAGGAATTCATTAGGCATCTCCTCGTATGCTGCACACCCACTCTGGACATTTCTTCATCAATCAGTGCTGGGGCAGATGAAGCTCAGATCGCTGGCTTGGCGTAATGGCTTGGAAAAGCTAGAGAGTGTTATCTTGTTTGTAAGAGTCCCGTCTCCGAGGAGAGTGTATATCAAATATTATTAGTACATATAATGGACTGGCATTGTTATTGGCTGGATCTTGTTTATGTTATTTGTTCTCCAGCTGAGTGGAGTAATAAACGTTTCTAAAGCACATAGTTAACAGCCACACAAGAGGCCAGTGGCAGCAGGATAAACCATGCAGAGGAGATTGTTTGCATTTAGCGCACATGTTTTCATTTTTGAATTGAAGTTCAGTATATTTAGATTTGCTAGATTTAAATAATTAAGGTGTAAAGTATGGTTATTTTTAATATTATAAGCAACACATTTCCTTACTCTGCTCACTTTACTTGTGTAAACCGGTTTGCTTCAATTTTAGAGGTCATTCTTAAAGCACATAACAAGACTGAATCAAAGTGTATCAATCAATTTTCCCTTTAAACAGTGACTTGTGATGTCAGTTTGCTCTGGGCAGCTCTGTCGTCCATCTGTCAGCGTACAGTTTGACAACTCAGCCAGAAATCGGCACAGATTCAATCCCCGACTCTTTGTTGTGTCATTCTATTAAAGCTCATAATGATTGTATTTTGTATTTAATATCACCGTGTTTTGTGATATGAGCTTCACTTTAACTTCTTCGGTAGTGGTGAGTCTCTCTGGCAGGACGTGGCAGCAGGAGTGGAGCATTCTGTTCGCTCTCTTTGCGTTCGTGCAGTGTGTGGATTGAAATGACGCTGCGCTGTAAAGCCACATGTGCAGGTGATGTGATCAGTCAGCAGAGGAAATAAATCGGCAGCTCTTTTTAATCATCCAAGTTACTTCCATGCTCGCACTCGTCAGCGTCAACTTCATCAGTGCATGTGAGCAGATTGCTGCTCATATCTCTTGGTTTGTCGTTGTGAAAGAGGGATTCTAATCGTTTCTGAAGGCTGGTGGGACAAAACAAAAGCGTTAGAAGACGCCTCTGAGTGCTGGGAAAATGTGTTTCATTATTGTTTGATGTTTTGTGGAGTGAATGGATTAAAGCATAAACACATAACACAAGCACAAGGTGCAATGTGACACATTTACAGGCGATACACAGAGCAGAAGAATCTTTAGAAATGCGCAGGTTTTATGGCAGCTTATGACTTGTCCATTCCACTGTTGGGCTTTGAGCATCACGTGTGGCATTCCCAGTTATTCTCTAAGATCGGAGATATCAAACGCTTGTGAAAGGAATCAGGATGTTCTGAAGTCATCGTGAAAAAATGCTATTCAGCCCAAAAGGACATTTTCTGTAGACCAGCAACAATGACTTGATTCATTTGATGGTCTGTAGAAAATTCCAGAGCAGGCTGATTCAAGAATGTTGTTGGTTTTGGAATCAGAGATGATGAAATGATGTCCATGTAGGACACTGAAAAAGGGCTCTTCCGATTTGTTCAAGTGAAGAAAAATGAGCGTCTGCTGTAGCCCTGGTTTACAACTGCGATCGAAGCAAACAACCATCGATGTGACATGAGTGAGAGGGCTCAGGCGTGTAGGGGACAGTGGCGGCCGGCCCAGGGTGACTGGCTCAGCACATCTCGGCTTCCTGCGGTGTCAGGATTTGTCTCTCAGCAGTTCGGTGCTCGGAGGTGTTAGTCGTACTGCTCAGCCCCGCTCCTGTTGTTTACTGGGAATCCATACAGGGCCTGATGGACCTGTCGTGGGCTGTACAGCAGGGTGACTGTCTGTCCTGTGATGATCTGCCTGGTCTGGCTGCTCGTCTCCCCTGCTTCCTACTTTGTTGCCGTACAGTGCTTCTATGGAAACGGAGGGGGTCTATTACCAATGCGCCCACACGCTCCCCAGAGAACTAGAGCCGCAGCTTCTATAAATCTCTCTCAATCTCATGTGCACGCAGCACGGTGCCTATAGACCACACTCATGACTACAGCCCCTCAGCCTCCTCCTCCTCCTCTTCCTCTCAGAGCGGCCATAATCAGTCGCTACTCCTCTGTTGCGTTGGCCTCCGACATTGGGACGTTTCAATCCAGAAATCTTCTGTCTGGTGTCTCCATGATTGAATGATTTTATATAAACAAGCTTCTCTGAGCACTAATGATCATCACACAGACGGGATGTGGTTTTATATTATTATTTTAATAACAACAAAGGTCACCTGGAGGACTTTTGGATGTGTGAGCCGCTAACAATATGAAAAGATTCTATTAATTGAGCGATGGCCGTGCAGGGGCGTTCCAGCAGAATCAAATTAAAGCTTCCAAGAAATGGCTGTAATAATGGCTGCGGCACATCTCAGGTCCTCTCTCTCTCTTTCTCTCTCTTTCTCTCTCCATCTCTCTCTCTTTCTCCTGCTTTTTGTGCAGCCATAAATGTTGAGGATGTTTGATTTATAAGAAATCATTGATCTATTTCTCTATCGACAAAATTCATGAGAAGCTATGCAATATGAATTTTAATTTTCTGTCAAAATAGCCAAGTATCTTATTTCACTTGCTCAGATGCTGCTTTTTTTACGATAAACCATAAATCCTTTAACATAATGAAAATGCAGATGAATCAATTATCAGAGTGATTATAAAATATATATGGTTATTTTTTTCTTTTCTACTCATGTTTTCAGACTTCATGTCACCTTTGTTTTAATTTTTCTGATTTAAATTGGAATGCTATTTATTTGCTATATATATATTTGTCATCGTCTTTTTGCTTTGATTTCACATGATCTTTTTTTTTTTTTTTCTTTTCTGATTCCCTTTTGATTTACCCTGTCGTTTTGTCACCTTTCCATCCCTCACCTGTTTCCCTTTGGGCTAATCTCTGGACGAACCTCCACCGTCACCAGCCGGCTTCGTGAAATCCCCTCTGTCCGAGACTAAGCTCACAGGCGACGTCTTTGAGCTGTACTGTGACGTGGTGGGGAACCCCACCCCAGAGATCCAGTGGTGGTACTCGGAGATCAACAGGGCCGATTCTTTCAGGCAACTGTGGGACGGCGCCCGTAAGCGCCGCGTGTCCATCAGCACGGCTTACGGCACTAACGGCGTGAGCGTGCTGGCCGTCGCCCGCCTCACGCTGGATGACTCCGGGACCTACGAGTGCAGAGCCAGCAATGACCCTCGGCGTAACGAACTGCATCAAAATCCAGCCACCACCTGGATCCGCGCTCAGGCCACTATAACGGTGCTGCAGAGTGAGTGGCCACTGTAGAGGAGCCATATTAAACAGTTCCTGTGTGATTCAGCCTCCCTCCATCCTCTCCAGAGGACCTAGCTTCCTCCGTAGGCCCCAACCTACCCTACAGACCGGGACATCCTCGTTTTTTCTTTCACAGAGTTGAGTAGCGTCTTGTGTTGTCTTCATTCTTTAGTTCAGTACAACCCTCAGTCCGTAGAGTCCGGTTTCCTCTCATCTCCCTTCTCTTTCACTCAGACTTAGATCTCCTGTAGTGGATGGAGCCGATGGTTTCATTCATTCGCCAGCCATGAATTCTAAAGTGTTTATTTTTACTGTACTCCGGATAAAGCTTTCACCACCGTCTCCATGTTAAAGCAAGATGTGGAGGATGAGGCAGAATTATAGATTACACTATTACACAGCTCTAGATTCTGTGAGAGTCATTGAAAAGAACTCGACCGACACTACATGTCTTCGTCTCTTTTATAAGAGAGTGTATATCAAATGTTGTTAGTGCACATTGTAGGCCGGCATTACGATTGGCTGGATCTCGTATTTGTGATTTGTTTACCTGCTGAGAACAGTAATAAAAGTCACAGGCTATAGGTTTAAGTTTTATCAAAGAACCGAGCATCTGCTAGAACAGATTTACTGATAATTCCCATTCACCCGAAAATAAATGAATGCCTATTTCAGGAAGCCCTCACTGCCCAAATGGATTCCTCCCACTTAGCAGCTCAGTTTCTCTTCTATTATCTGCAACTCTGCGTCTTATATAAAGTGTGCTTGTTCTTGTCATTCGTGTGTTGTTTACCTCTTGCAGCACGCCCTCAGCCACGAGTCTCAGCAAGCATCACCTCTGTGGTAGCTGATCTGAGTCTCTCTTTTATTTATTTATTTATTTATTTTACAGAGCCATCAATCACCGCCTCCGAGCACATCACACTTCCAGTGGAAGGTGACACTTTCACGCTGCAGTGCAACCTGACCAGCACCTTCGGCGTACCCCAGGAGAGCTACTGGATGAAGAACGGCGAGGAGATCCCGGACACACGCAGTCCGAATAAGAACACCGAGTACAGGTGGAAGTCGCAGCAAATTCTTGTGTGTGTGTGTCTGTGTCTGTGTTTAGCTGCCGCGTTGTGGGTTCACGTCGGGTGTGTTTACGCTCCGCAGGCTGAACAAACCAAGGGGAGAGGACGCTGGCGTGTACACATGTGTCTTCACCTTCGAGATGGCTCCGCCAGGCAACGCCAGCATTGAAGTGAAATGTAGGTGTTGATCTGTGAGCTACAGGCATCTTTGTTCGTTTCAAGGGCACATTTGAGATGTCACCAATAAAAATGGCCCGTGTGGCCTTGAGCCACCGGCAGCCCTGTCATGTGAGGGCCTGTGATTTCCTAACGGCTCTGCTGGCGGCTCAGGGGCAGCCGGCGCCCTTGACACCTCCATCTAACCAATGCCAGGCTCAGTGGCAGCAGATGGTGTCTTGTTTGTCTGATGGCGAAGGATTAAGTCCCAACCGCAAAATCTGGTCGGCCCTCTCTGCTGTTGCTATTCACATTTATTTTATGGGGGTAATTGGTTCCAGCAAAAAAAAAAAAAAAAAAAAACAACACAACAAAAAACATGATTGTACTTGTGCAGGTAACAACTTAGAGAATGAAAACAAATAATACAGACAGCATTCGATCAAGGGAATGACATTTTTAATGTCTGTATTTCACTTCTATTCTGCTATTGTATCTTCTCTTGATCATAAAAGACTTGTAAAGGGGAATTGTTTTTATCTCTTAGAAGAGTAGAAACACACAACATCCTGCATGTGTCATTATTTTATACTGTGTACCTGCAGTACATTAGTTGCATTATTTCCTCCCTGCGGGACATTTGCTTTTATCTGTCTCACTGATTTCTGTCTTACTTGAAAAATACATTACAACTTAATAACTACGGTGATTATTCTTTGAACTGAGAGGTTTGGTGCATGGGATTTTTCATTTATTGATCTGTTTTCACTGTCATTGTTTACTTTAAAATGCTTTGGTATGAGTACTAATTATCATCAGGTCCAACCTGAAAATGAAAGGATGATAAATATATATTATTATTACTCCTCTCACTTGGTATTCTCTCTGTTTTAGCTGCTCCTGAGATCACAGGCCACAAGCGCAGTGAGAATAAGAATGAGGGCCAGGTTGCTGTGCTCTACTGCAAGTCTGTGGGCTACCCTCACCCTGTGTGGACCTGGAAGAAGTTTGAGAACGGCGTTTTTAGGGTATATTGACACCAATACACGCACAATATGAAATCTAATTTGTTTTGTATGAATGTTTATGTGTGAACTGCTATGGTGTTCTAATCTGATGCAGTAACGTCTCAACACACAGAAAAGAAACGTTTGACTTGGGAGCTAATAAAACTACGTTTTCCTTTGGGAGAGGTTGCGTCTGTTGATGGTTGAGACGTTAAAAAAAATTCACTCACTCATACAAACATTTTCTTCTAAAACTAAATAACAGTGTCACATGTTATTCTCTGAAGGATTAAACTTAGACTGAAAACTGTAAATATTCTTGCCTACGAATAAACAACTAATGAAATTGTGTCAAAATCTTGCAAATATTTTACATTTGAAATAATAACGTTTCCTGCGATCCAGATGCAGAAGGCTGACTGTGAAAGCCTCTCTGTCCATGTCCCTCTGTAGGAAATCGACAACTCAACCGGACGCTTCTTCATCAGCAGCAGAGACAACTACACCGAGCTCAGCATCACCAACCTGGACATCGGCCTCGATCCAGGCGAGTACCACTGCAACGCCACCAACATCATCAGCAGCCGCGACGAGAAGTCTGTGCTGAGGGTCCGCAGCCACTTGGCCCCACTATGGCCCCTCCTGGGAGTTTTGGCCGAGATCATCATCCTGGTCATCATCATCGTTATTTATGAGAAGCGCAAGAAGCCCGAGGATTTGCAAGACGGTGAGTCGGCGGCAAGCGGTGCCTTGAATTATTGTTATTATTCCGCTCTTTTGAATATTCCTGAACAGAAAGGGGCTTTATTGTCCAATTTTGACTCCTCTAATGTAATTAATGCCCTTCACCACAGGCACCAGCGGAGTCACCTGACTTTGTGCCGGGCCCGCGTTCAATAATTCAGTCTGGCAAGGGGTGACCCAACAGGCAGACACTGTTGCAAGAGTTCGCACCTTGTCAAGACAATTTCACCCATTTAATATTCATGAGATATATGATACTGCAGTGTTGCGGAGGTGGACAGTTTCAATTATTAACAACTTTCCAAGGACCTTGTTCTGTCCCCAAGCTGCTCCGAGCTCAGCCGCTGACGCGCATTTGGGGACACAAGCAGCATTTGTCATCCTGGGACGATTTTTTTTATCCTTTAATACAGTTGAGCATTTTATTTTCAAGGGACCAGCTATGTCATAAATCATGCAGTAATGGTATTTGGGTGACCTTTTCCTCTCAAACAGACTTTTGATGTTGTCACACGCTGATTAGACTCAACATGCGGTGAGTGACAGACAGCTCCCTGACGCTCAACTGCACAGGAATGAATCGCCACGACGGACTCCTGCTGCACTGGACGTGTTTTGCTCTTTTGCTTCAACTTTACAGCCTCGCAAAAAACAGATGGAGACTGTGAATAGTGTAAATAATTCATGCGTTAATAGTCACGGCTGCTGATTTCAGAGTGTTTTAATCTGTCCCCTCCTCCTTTCCCCACCGAATTGCATAACCTAAATCATGTTCGTGGTAAGTGTGAGACTTTGCATGCGCCATGAATTCCAATAAGCATTCAGCACTCTCCCGTTCACGGCACAGGACACACGGCACGTTAAGCTTCCTCCATCTTCAGATTTACGTTTTATTTGTGACAAAGATTTCCAGCAACCAACTCAAGATTGCTACAGCAGTGAAATGGCATGCGAGTAGCTGCTGCTAGGAATTGAACCTATGTTGTGCTCATCAGTCATTTCCGCTCACACAGCTTTGAGTTGTTCCGTCCAGAAAAGCTCCTCATTGACCACTGAGTGAACAGATGTTCTTTGTGATGCTGCTTGTCTTTGCATGACAACAGTATGTGTGTGTGTGTGTATATATATTTATATACACACACACATACACATATGTTTTCCATATTTCCTCTGTATGTAAGTGATCTCACTTGCGTGTTTCAGTGTGTTGAGGTTTGGATTGCTGGATTTTTACTGCACTCTGTGTTTTTTAATGACCTCACCAGGTCATTTTTTGTTTTTGTTTTTTGCTGCGGCATGAATGTGCGTTGTTTACTGTTTTGTTATTTCATCTGCGGGCTGCATTTCATTCCATGACACAGGCTGCACATACAGTAGTGCTAAAGGACAAAGCTTCACAAGGCTCAGAGTTAAATCTAAGATGTGTTTAGGCTTTAAAAAAAAAAAAAAAAAAAAACGTCATCAGTTGTTCCACCTTCTTGCGATTATTTCATTTTGTTGGTCTTCATTTCTCCATATTTTCCCCTGCCGCTTTAGATGACGACCCAGCTGGACCAGTGTAAGTAGAAACCTTTTGCCTTCACTACCTTCTCTCTGTGTAGCCGCGTGCATTCATGTGTTTTGTTGTAGCTCACCATCGTGCACCTACTGCTGACTGCCTGTAGAGCCCTTGCCCTCTAAATCTGGGTCGCAAATAACTTGGAGCAATATGTGTTGGTTTTTGTTGCTTTTAAGTAAAACACAAATGAATCCTTTGACGTCAGACACGGATACTTTAAGTTGTTCTAATTAGTTCTATGATGCTCCTCATTGAAATTTCTACATTTATGGCTCACAGAAGAAGCTAGATTTGTTATCAGAGGCTGTAAATGATTAAGTCATAGCATTTCTGTATAACTGTTAATACCACAAGAAATTATAAAAAACAAATGTCTGGGAAATGATCAATGAACAGGATCATTGATGTTTATTACAACTGTTACTACTTTCACTTAATAATTAGACTTATAATACAGTAGCACATCAGTGGAATGCCCCTTTAACCCACTCAATATGCTAAAGTGCAATCTCAAAAATATATTTGAATCATGTGATTTTTGTCATTTGCTTCCCGCTAAAGGAAAACTAATTCCACCAACAACCACAAAGACAAGAACCTCCGCCAGAGGAACACGAACTGAGCAGCCTGTCCGCTGAGTGAGTATTCAATTATTAAGAGGAAGCCTGACGATCAGTATGTTTGATAAGCCCGTGGTCACAAATCCCAAGATGAGCAAGACGATGTGTATCAAGTAAAGCAAAACGAGGCCTAATGAGGGGATTTATTTTCCTTTTGTTTCCAGGTTTCATTTCACATGTATTGACCATATGAAGGTAAACCAGAGGAGTCCATACCACTTATTAACAGGATGTGTCTGCCGTCGACAGTGTGGTTGTGCAGGAGTTAAATGGGGCATGCCTTATGATTGTGTGAGGGAGTGAGAGCTGGAGGTACTGGAAGCATTATGAAATGATTCACATTATAACCATTGTTGCTGCATGCGGTTGTTGAAGTTTATGATTTCCAACCCCCCCCCCCCTTTCTTCTTCACTAATTTAACATTTTTACTACTTCTAAAGTAATGCATGCAAGATGTTGACCTTCTGTTTAACACAGAAAAGGCTTTCTTTTGTTTAGTTTTCTCTGAGAGTGGCTTCATGTAGATAACCAATACTGTGTTCTAGAGGAAAAACAAAACTCGACGATGTAAAAGAAAATAACTTTACCATAATCTGGTATGACAGTCGTGTACAGTTTTATCATTCCACTGCATACCATTTTCTAGGTTCTATCATTTTATCAGACAGTATGTATTACATTATAAGGGCTTTGCAATGTCCCTCTAAATTTGGTTAAGGTTTACTTCTGTTCTATGTACGTACTGTATGTTTCGGATCACTATAACTGTGTATCAGCTCATTAATATAAAGACTATTCATATAATATGATGCACTTAAATGTTGAGAATAATGAAAAACTGTATAAACCTTAGGGAATATGTACTAATATTATACCATATTGTTTCATAATTATGTGTATTGTACAGCATGGCTATTATCCTATGCAATTATTATTCATATCACTATATTGAAAATCATTGCGGCTTTTGATTTCCCTGTGACAAAGCTTTAAACTAGTAGGATCACTGTAGAGCGTTGATGGCAAACTACACAGCTGCATGCAGCTATCACAGCTGGCGTGGGAGGCGGAGACAGGAAGTCCCACGTCGGGAGCGACACTTGATGCAATTCCAAGATCCTGACTCATTTTTAAGAATAAACATCTGGAAAAAAAAAAAAAAAGTGTCGAGTTTGTTCTGTTGAGTCTTGATAAAGTGTTGCATCGCTGCGATAAGGAGTGCAAAGGGTTTTCTATGGGAATGCAGAGAGGAGTTGAAGCAAGTGGTGAACAGCGCCATCTAGTGGGGTTGTGGATGACCCACAGCAGATACTACTGAACATGAAGTAAGAGTCTCAACAACAAAGACAAATCCTTCCTGATAAACTCTACATATGGGGAACGTTCTGTTCGAATAATCACTTTCAAAACCATTAGTCATGAGATCAGTAGAAAGAATGACCGCGGCACATTTTCTTTATTTGCATTAAATTGAGGACGTGTATCAAGAAATACTCAATGGCTGCTTTGTTTTTCTCTCAATTGTACATTTACACAAATTATAATGAGGGTTTGTGATGGAGTAACCTCCTGCCAGTGGTGCCACTTGATTTATATGAGTGAGAAAGTGCAATGCCTGATTATTTGGCTGAATAAAGATGAGGCCTGTCACAATAAATTACTACAAAACAGAGCAAAATGCACAAAGAAGTCTACTCCTTTGGTAAATTAATAATCAAAGTGGATACAGTATTTTAGTGACTTAACCTCTGAGTAAATCAACTAAATTAAACTGGATTGGATTTGTTTGGATAGATACGGGATGTGATTGGCACGCGAGTGAAAATAGACACGTGCCCAATACCAACCTAAGCGTCTTGCTATTTAACACCTTCAAAAGGTTTTTTTTAAATAGATAAATCAGCAGGATGGCACAAATTGTTGAAGTGCACAGATTAGCAGTGTTTTGTTTGAACTATCTAAATCACAAAGACAGTGGTCGACCCACTGAAAAATGGGTTTTGTGTGGAACTTGGTTCAGTGACACATTTTCATTTGGGGAGGCGGCCACTGTCATTCAAACCCAGTGCACCCTCTCCTTGGGAAAATAAAATTGTGGAGTGAACAGGAAAACCTTTGAAGCATAAGTGTGAGGGATCCAGTCTATATATTGGCATTAATTAAATCCAACCATGTGTTGACAATCACCAGAAACTAAGAATCATATTTTCATTACTTGAGAATGTTTCCCCTGTGTATTTACCTCAGGAGAGGCCGCTCAGAATGGACATAAAATACTATTTCTACTGAAGGGATGAATGAGGTGAGGGCTTTTCAGTTGGTTGCAACTTGGGCTGATAACATCGGTTTACAGCAGCCATTTTTCTCTTCATGAACAGTTCCGTCAAAGGTGCAATGGACTCATACACAGGGTGGTTGTGCCTGCAGACGTAATGGAGAGTGATGACTGAGAGTCACAGAGTGTGTTCATGATAAGCAGACTCCAAACATCAAGTGCTGACGCCAGGACAGATTCGGGCAGTACGCATGAACAGTAACTGATAGGAGAAGCTATAAATAACAAGTGGCAGTAAAGAAATAACCAGCACACACATGAATACATGGTTTACATCCCCATGTGATGTCACCAGTGACGGGTATAATATAAATGACGTGAATTAAGATGGGAGGTTCTGCTGCATAGTGGCAGTAATAGATTACATATGCAGAATGCAGTATTGTGGCTAATCCTGGTCTCTCATATAGCAGCATATATCATTGGGTCATAAGGAGATATTTTGGCAACAACACGTGGCTCACTTCTCCCTGTCATGTGGCATTACTCCATATAAAATTGCTTTCTGCTTTTAAGTCAGTTCAGCGAAGCTCACACTGAGTCACACAAACGTTTAATGCATCCAGCCGTCAACGACCACACGTCAGTTTTATTTCCCCCTGTTGGTCTGTGCCAGGAAAGTATTTCATTGCTTGTCTATAAGACTGGAAATGTCATCTTCAGGGTATAAAATGAAACTGTGCAGACAGAGGGTATGAATTGAAACTGATGGATGCTCAGGCTGAAGCTCCATGTAAAATGAAGTTTGAAAACACACAGATGGTAGATAGTAGGTAAATAATAACTGAGCATTTAACTTCCCCTACCTGTTTAAACGTAGTACTAGTAATCTAGTTTGAAGCACTGATGAAAGGATGCCAGGGTGTGAAATTAGAAATAATGAAGTGTTTTGTGTTTTTGAGATATTCCAAACCTTGTTGTTTGTTGAAGATAGAGGATGATGATAGATCAGGTATCACTGCTAGAAATCAAAAGTTGACCGCAGGTGAAGTGAACGGCTGCAGAAAACCAAGGATGTCAGTAATGTCAGAGTGAATACTTTGAAGGTCATTGGGTGATAGAAATCATAGAGATCTGTAATCTGGGCTTGAATAAAAGAATTGAAGCACAACCAACTGTAGAGAAAAGCTTCAGTCAGAGTATTATTAAAACGTCTTGCCTGAGTTCTAATGAACTAATTCTTTTATTACTATCAGAGAGGACAAAAGGTACTTATACGCTGCATACGCTCTCTTGAAGAACGCCCATCCTGGTATAAGAATTCAGCCTGCTATGTTTGTTTTAGGGTGTTCTGTCGTTCTCCAGTAACCATCAAAAAATTAAACTACTAAATGAAATGAATAAAAAATAGACAAAGGAATTGTAATTTTAGAAATCCAGTGAGTTTTCCTTCTTTAAACTTTCAAACTGTTGCTGTGTGTGAAGTGATCACACAGAAAGGATGGACGTTCTTACTGCAGCTGGCTCCTTGGCATAACGTGCGCCAATCCAACGTCTGCGTTGTATGTGTTGGCGCCAATAGATGCATCTAGAATGACCTTGACCAGAGTGGGCACACTCCTGCTGAACTTCAGCATCTCCTCGCCATCAGACCAGCCAACAAGCCAACATGGTGCAACCAGGACCGAACCTTGAGTCACCCCCCTCCTCCAGTTCTCCTGACTGGGCGGGGTGAGGATGTGCATGTGCCATCCTGGCTCCTATGGCAACCCGATAGATTCCCTGGTCCCCCCCCCCTCTCCCACCACCACCCCCATCGATATTCACGATATTGGGAGGCGGGAGGCTGATGGATCAGTGATGTCAGCGCCCCCCTTTGAATGCCGTGGCCGGGCCGCGTGCATGCGTGTCATCACCTTGCACTGACACGGAGCTGTGCTGCTTGTTTTTTGGGGGGGAGGTGGGGGATCATGCTTTGTCATTGAAAGGCTCAGCAGCAGCAGCAGCAGCAGCAGCAGCGTTCCTCTCCCACTCCGGCACGTCCGCCGCTCAGCAGCATGCTGCATCCTGATGCGCTCTCGTCTGCACGCTGTGGGGTTACCTGGATTTACACGCATTTCAGCGCCCGTACGTGACCGACGGGTCGAAGCGGCCGCGAATTGTCGACGCATCCTCAAATGTTCGAACCGGGGGGAGAGAGGCACGTCCCGAGTGCCAAATAAGAGACGACCTGTCCTGCGGATGCGCCGTCACTGCTCCTGCCTCCAGCGGCTCCCCAAGTCTGCGAGATCCATGATTTATCCCCCTGTTTTCCCTTAGAGCGCGTCTCCTTCCCCACAATGGAGAGGTTCCAGTCGTCCATGCGCAAACGGCTGTACAGCTTGCCGCAAAACATTGGGCAAAAAGCCTTCGTGATTGACGAAGGAGACAACGGCGACAAGGACACCAAAAGGAAAAGTATCCGGCTAAAACATTTGTCATCCCCGTCTCCTGCCAGCAGCTGCAGGAGCTTTGAGGAGGCCAGGAGCGAGGACTTGGAGAGGGACGTGACTGTGAAGACCAACTTGAACGGGGACTGTCGTCTGTTCAGGGGCAGCATCTCCTCCATCACCGGGCGCCATCCTCCAGGGTCAGACCCGGCGGAGCAGCGGCGCCTCATCCCCGAGGCTGACGCCTGGGTGGGGGAGAGTTTCCCCGCCGAGCCCGGCCCCGGGGCCCAGCAGCGGGCAGCGGGCGGTCCGAGTGGCGCAGAAGGGCAAGGGTCTGAGTTGGACCAGTCAACTTTCATCAAGTTGGAGGACGCCGAGCAAATCATCCCCGAAGATGACCGGCTGTACCAAGCCGGCTTCATGCACCGGCAGTTCGGGGCGATGCTCCAGCCGGGTGTCAACAAGTTCTCCCTGCGGATGTTGGGGAGCGAGAGGGCCGTGGAGCACGAGAGGGAGCGAGTAAAGTCTGCTGGCTTTTGGATAATCCACCCGTACAGTGATTTTAGGTAATTCACCTCCAGAACGAACTTTGTTTTTATTCCAAAATGTAAATAATGCTGCAGTGTTCCTGTCACATTACCAGGAAAACAAACAAACAAACAAACAGAAAAACTCTAGACATCAATCATCACCAAATGTGATGAGGTCACATACAGCACAGAATAGAGACATAATGCAGACACAACATCTGCTCGCCAGAGGTGGGCTCCTCCAATGGGATCACAGTGATGATATGATGATGAGCGTGCAGGTGTATCTAAAGATGAATGGGCCTAAGTGGTCTGCAGCATGGTATTGATCCACAGGGAAGCTAAAGAACTTGCATGCTAATTCCTGTTACCAGCACAATGGCATCTACCAAACACATGCAGGGTATCGACATGAGCCTGCACAGAGAGTGTGTTTGGTTCAAACCACGCATGAATGTCGTTGCAGCCTTTACCCAGCAATACTCTCGATCTTGGACTCAATTAAAGTTGTGCACTAAACTACCCCCAACCTGCAAGTCCGTGATTTACAGTCCGCCCCGCGTTACGCATACATGCATGCCTGATCTCCATCCCATTGCATGCTGCACACAAACAGCATTCTGATCATCACTGCCATCAAGGGATTTTCGTGATATTTAACCTTGAGGCTCGCTGTCATCATATTTTCACCGGCCAGTTGTACAGCGATGTGTGTCACTGCAGTTTTTTTCCACTCATCTGAATTACACTTTTTTTTTTTTATCATTTAGCAAGGGCAATGGATTACAGAGAGTGCAGCAGGGGCATGGAAATGGGGTAATCAAAATAGGGTAACATGACCATTCAAGATATTAGAAGCACACATCAGTGGAGATTATTACAGCACAATTAGTCTAATGGAGCAGAGATGGTGTGGACAGGGAGGGGACACGCTGCCACCACACTGCACACACATACACACGCAGGAAGACCGAAAGGGATTGAAATGAAAATGATGTTTTAGAGGAATCAGGACGCCCAGCTGTTAACTCTGTGTGCGAGGCATGAGGTCTGGTCCCTCCGTGCTCGGTTCGGGTCCCGCTTTGAGCAGAGGCAGGGGTTGCGGCACCTGGTGCGGGCCTCTTGAGGTGAACAATTTCATCTGCAGGTCCCATTTTAAGCTGCAGGTGTAAACCTTTGCAACATTAAAGATTATTTGGGGATTATTTTGGGGGTTATGAGACACAGTCATGTTCGCTCCCTGGTATCTGGAGCAGTCGGGGGCTGACCACTGTTCGTTGTGCAGCTCGTGCGTCTCCTTGGATCCTTTACAGGCTCAGTCTCCCGGGTTGTTTATGTCATAAGTAACCGCTGTTTCCTTCTGTGGCTACGGCAGCAGACATACTGAACTGGCACGCTGCGTAAATATGGTTAATATGATTGCTGGTGGGACTGAGCCACGGTACAGGTGTGTGTTAAGCCACTGAGCCGCATACAGGCTGTTGTGCTTCAGCTGAACTCTGGCAGCAAGAGATAAGTATCTCTAGTACAAATGTGATCCCTTTTCAGCTGTCCTGATTGATCTAAGCTTCTTTCACCATTTTAAGCCTTTTTGTGTTCACTTTGCTTGTAACGCCCGACTCTTTGTGCTCTCATGCTCTTTAACGGAGTTGCACTCTGACCCAAATAGTGCAAGATTCCACTCTGGACCCAGTAGAGGTCCAGAGTGGAACCGCAACTGTCAGCTTTGTTTTTATGGTAACACCAGATTACACCAGCGAGTTGCCTGTCCTCTGTGGGCGGGATGCTGCGTGCACAGTCAGCTGATGAGCAAACAGGATGGTCTGCAGGGGGACAGCAGTAATGCACTGGTCCCTACAGACCTTTTTTTTTTTTTTTGTCCAGCTGTTCCAGGGTTCTGCAGCAGCACAGTGACGTGTGCAGAGCAGTAATGCTAACTACTCAACATCTGGCTGATGGGAGCTGACTTCTGGAGATGACATGGATTCCCAGGAGATAACGGTGGATTTAGCCCGAGAGGGGAAGTGCAATTAGGACCAGTGTGTCACTGTAGAGACAACAGGCAGATGAAGAGACAAATGCAAATGCTTTGTTTGGCAGAGGACAACAGAAAACTGATTAGAACAAATGGCCACCCTGTCCTCGCTGCGTCTCTTGCTCTGTGGTGTTCTCCTGTTAAGTTCTGATTCAAGTAACTGGGTGCTGGCAGGGTGGCTGGCTGCCTCATTCCTGGACCCTGGTTTGATGCTTTTAGAATGATCTTCTCTTGAAGGTAATGAAGGGAATGTTCACATCACCCGGGGGGGGGGGGGGTCCCTCGTCTCCAAAGCTGGTGTATTCCAGTCAGCTTGTGCTTGTGCGGGCCCTGCAGGTTTGCCAGGCTCCTGGTTGGATTGATTTGTGTTTAATTAGGTTTCTGAAACAGATCTGTCATGCAATCACACGCATGCATGCTTTCTCTGAAGACGGTGGCTGGGAAACAAAAACTCTCCATATCTGAGCTGGCGTTGGTGAGACTGAGGCTGTGTGTTTCCTCTGATGCTGTAAAACATGCAATATTCTTAATTCAGTTAGGGAAATGAGCCTGAAACTAAATCAGCGAATAACACATATCACTGTCAGATTAACGAAAACCTTTGTTGCCTTTGGTTACTGTAAACAAAACTAACACCAGGTTGCCTTTTGTGTGATTCTGGATCAAATGGACACCACTGTCGCTGACACTTGAGGATTTAGTTAGTTATGAAAATCAATATTTCCTCATGAGCAATTCAAATGGATTCCAATAACCCATTTTCCTCTCTTCTCCTGTGGCCACAAGCCCAGTATTGAGCTGGATTAGCACATCCCTGTTGTTTCCATGCTTTATTCATGTTTACACTCGGTGTTGGGAACAGTGTTTGCACAGTTTGAACATTAATCTCCTGAATTCTGAATCCTTGTATGAGCCTGAAGATGTGCACGGATTCATCTTTATTTGAAGTGACCTGCATGCAGCACGCGCAAACTGCCGACTCCATGACTACGTGATGCACTTTAGACTGTTAAATAGTCTTGTGTCTTTTGTTTTACTATTGGTAAAATGAGCTGACACTTTAAATTACGGACAGCACTTTTAGCAGGGTTGCAGTTATGACCCCAGGGAGTTGTCAGCCCTGTCTGGTTGCTTTTTCGTGGGTTTTCCATGTGTTTGTTTGTTTGTTTGTTAGCAAGATTACAAAAAGACCCATTAACCCGTTCACATGCGGCTTCAGATCCAGATAAAAGAGCTGATCCACACGTTTATGTCATTGACTGTTCGGGCACTTCTTCTGCCTTATTTTCTGCAGGAGCATTGAATGAGTCTGGCTCATGGAGTTTATATAGATGGTGTTGAGCAATTTGGTGAGCATCAGAATTAAAATCTAGATGAAACTGACTCAAATGTATTTCTATGGGGTGGCTGTCTAATCTCAGCCGCTGTTTTGGGAAAAAAGGGGAGAAGGGTTTTACTGCAGAGAAATGCATTACGATTCTCTGATGCTTATAAATATATAATGCTTCTTTCTCTTCTTTTCTAAAAAGCTGAACCAGAAAAACGTTTGTCTCTTTAACTGATGATGGGGACGGTTTATCTCTCTACGCTCAGATCTCTAATAACACAACTACAACTGCCTGAAGGTCACTAATACATGCTGACACAAAATATTCAGCACCGTTTTTCTGTCAAGCGTTGAAGAGTACGGTTTCTCATGATTGGTCTCAGGGACTGGGCCCGGGCCTTGAATGACTTTGTCCCGCTGTTATTCGGCAGGGTTGTGAGTGATACGTGTCCCCGTGGGTTTCAGGTTCTACTGGGATCTGACCATGCTGCTGCTAATGGTGGGCAACCTCATCATCATCCCCGTGGGCATCACCTTCTTCAAGGACGAGCACACGCCGCCCTGGATCGTCTTCAACGTGGTTTCCGACACCTTCTTCCTCATGGACCTGGTCCTCAACTTCCGCACAGGCATCGTGAAGGAGGACAACACGGAGATCATCCTGGACCCGCAGAAGATCAAGATCAAGTACCTGAAGAGCTGGTTCGTGGTGGACTTCATCTCCTCCATACCGGTGGACTATATCTTCCTCATCGTAGAAACTCGCATTGATTCGGACTTTTACAAGACGGCCCGGGCCCTGAGGATCGTCCGCTTCACCAAGATCCTCAGTCTGCTGCGGCTGCTGCGTCTCTCCAGACTCATCCGCTACATCCACCAGTGGGAAGAGGTAGATCCTGCAGGGATGAGCCCGGATCTCTTGCACTAGCTGGTCATGTATTGGGGCGTCTTTGTCATCAGTTATTAATCAGCATCAACTGTTTTTTACAATTAAAAAAATATAAATTTAAATATAATTTAATAGTGAAATTCTACTACCATTACTTTTATATATATTATATTATCAAAAAGCTCAAATCTGGAATCTTTTTGGTTTAAATCTCTTGAAGCACATGACAGGCATTTTATCTCATAGAAGATTTCATAACTTAAGACAATAATAATAAGTTTCAGCCTCACTCTCAAACACCCGGAGCCAAACACATCTCTAACAACAGCACTTTCCTCATAACTCCAACTCTTGTCTGGATTATTACACTTTTGCTTTACGCATCAAGCGAAAACATGAAGCTGCTTTTCTGTAGAACTACATGTCTCATTCCTCAAAGCTATAGAGTTAATTTGTTGCATCTCCTCTGAGGTCCATGCACAATTTCCGACACTATACTCTGCATTATCTTATTGTATTAATCCAACCGAGGCTGCTTTCCCTATAGACCGTTAATGTTGCTTGCAGATGGTTACGCAACAGGGAAACAGCCACTGGTCTGTAGAAGATTAAGACCAGTGTGCTGTGGTAAAGGACCCACGTTCCCATCAGCCCACACTGCACCTACTGTCTACTCCAAATCCTCTGATCGCATGAGAGGGCGCTGGAATTGTGTCGTAGATTTATTTAGAATGAAAAGCGTGTTGTTGTTTCAGTTGCATTATTGCTGATAATCTGTGCCGCAGGTCTTCCATATGACCTATGATCTGGCCAGCGCCATGGTGCGCATCATGAACCTGATCGGTATGATGCTGCTGCTGTGTCACTGGGACGGCTGTCTGCAGTTCCTGGTGCCCATGCTGCAGGACTTCCCTCCTGACTGCTGGGTCACCAGAAACAAGATGGTGGTAAGTAGATTATTTATGAGTCAGACAGACTCACACCTAGACAGTTCTGATGAAGCAGAGTCTTCAAACACTATGAGTCATCGTTGCTTCTTTAGTCATGTTATAGACGATATTTACATATATTTATTAGATCATTTCAACCATGTCAAGAAACTGATTAGTTCAAATCAGTCAGCAAAATTTTGAGAACTGATTAATTGTTTTTATTTTTTTCAGAAAATAATCTGAAACATTCCCTGATCCCTGCTTCTTAATTAGAAAATGAATCAGACATATTAAAGTAGTAGTAGTAAATTGAATTTTTAAAAGATTTTTAGTCCCAAAATTAATGAATGAAAATAATTACTACCTTTTTCATAGTCATGTTCATTAATTGTCAATGTGAGCGCATGATAAGGAAAGCAGGTTCCGAACCAGGACAGTGATGCAAGTACAAAAGACAAAATTCATTGAACATGATTGCTCCAAACACATTCAACCTTCAAAACCAAGTCCTCATCACCTGTTGATCGCGCACTGCTCGTTCTCTCTCCTCGTCCGTTGCAGAACGACACGTGGGGTCAGCAATACTCCTACGCCCTGTTCAAGGCCATGAGTCACATGTTGTGCATCGGGTACGGCCTCTACCCCCCCATCGGCATGGCTGACGTGTGGCTCACCATCCTCAGTATGATCGTGGGGGCCACCTGCTTTGCTATGTTTGTGGGGCATGCGACTGCACTCATCCAGTCTCTGGACTCCTCCAGGAGACAGTACCAAGAAAAGGTGGGGCGGGGGGCTGAAACTTCTTTTATTCTTCTCTTCCACTACATTTCAGAGGAAAGTTTGAAATAACTGCTCGTCATATCAAGTTTTTATAGTAAAGACATTAAAGTTACATGCTTAATGCGATAGATTTCAACTACATTCACAAGTGCTATTTTTCTATCTGGGAAGAGTTTAGGGTTAATATTTAGTTAATGACAGAACTGAGGAAGCATAGTATCCAGGTTGTGACGTGTTTTTAAATGTGACATTAACACACAGTAACCGATCGTCGGTGCTACAGCTCGGTGTGAAAGCGCTTCGCACAGGAGCGGAGAAAGTCACTGTTTGACGGTACGGCTGCTGTTGTGCAGGTTAAAAACAGAACATGGAGGCTGACGTTGGAGATAGCTCAATCCAGAAATTGAAAACCAAACAGTGAGGTAGAGCAGGAGGGAGCATACGTAGATAAACACCCAGCATCGCTTGTGCTGTGCTGGCAGAGCACACGGCTGAAGGACACAGTGGTTAATGTTATTAGCTGCAGCCTGCAGAGCACAACTGTATTTGTCAGATGGGGCAGAGGGACAACATTGCACTGTGGGCAGGTTTCACAGATGGCCTGACAGTTGACTGTTAACATAATGAGACACATTATAGTCCACCTCTGAGCCAGCACATCAATCACTTTAATACATCCGTTCTGATGTGACTTGCATTAGTCCACATATGCCTGTGGAGGGTGTTCTCTTAAATAACTTTATTATTTCTATGATTTAATAATTGGGCCTGTCTTGTTGTTGTTGTTGTTGTTGTTGTTGTTACAGTATAAACAGGTGGAGCAGTACATGTCCTTTCACAAGCTCCCGGCAGACATGCGCCAGAGGATCCATGACTACTACGAGCACCGCTATCAGGGCAAGATGTTCGATGAGGAGAGCATTCTGGAGGAGCTGAACGAGCCACTGCGACAGGTCGGAGTTCACATGTTGTTCGTGTCAGAGACTAGAGCAAAGTATAATTACTAATAATTGTCGATAAATACTGCATTAATACTTATTTGTTTTAATATGATCCTCTTTTATTGGCTAATAATCTGTTAGAAATATGTTCTGCTTTTAAATTGTTACATTATTTTCTGTCTCTTTGAAACATGTTTTTATAATTATTTCTGTGAATTAACGACGTGGTGATAATTTTTGCTCGAAATTGTTTACGCTTAGTTACCGATGTAATCTAATGTGCCTCTCTTATCTTTGCACGATAACGTTAATAGTCATGTAATCTGATTAGTAATGACTGGAGATTGTATGAGGACAGAGAACCTCATTAACGGAGCACTAAGCCGTTAACCACCCTGCTTTTATTATGATTGAAACATACACACATCCCTGCCGGCTCTGGCCATTTCTCTGCCATAGGCAAGATTAGGATTTGTGTGTATTTTCTTCTTTCCTCTCCCATTAATCATCTGACGACCTCTCAGGTTTATCTGGCGTCTCTGTTTGCAGAGCTGTGCATGAAATGGTTCAAACTAGTTACTCCTCCTGCAGCCGCAACAGGAGCCGCTGAGACTTCAGGGTTAATTCTCAAATGTTTTACTGTGTCGTCAACTCAACAATGTGGATTTTCTCTAAAACCTAATAGTTTAATTAAATTTTGTTGTTGATCCATTAAAAGTCAATGTCAAGGTATCTAGGACCTCAGCTTATGCAGATGAAAAAATCATGATCATCACTGTAAGTGGATCAATATGTTGTAGTCATATAGAGTAGTAATGCATTCACTTAGATTACAACCTAAATATCAGAGCTGTGGTTCTTAAATGAGGCTCTGTCTTTCTTTTTAGTTCATGTGCATGTGATTTGGTGGTTGCCCTGAGAGAGTTTTGGGGCCTCACACAAACTCTTGCATAGGGGCAACAAAATCCGAGGGCGGGCCCTGGAAATAAGCTGTGTTGATTCTAAGAGCCATACATGAGTGGGCTCTCAGAAATGTTTTTATGTCCTCAGGGGTCCTTGGCCAATAAAAAGGACTCTGCAGTTCATTTAGATGAACCAATCCTTGATAATCCTACAGGGTATAAATGATGTGGTGAAATGGTACTGTTACAGTGTAAAGAGTTCATTTCCTCTTACTGAGCTACCTACAGGTGAGCCTATTATAAACAGAACAGCATTTTAGAGTTTGCATAAAATAATGTAGCTTTACACTGACCTTCATCTTCCTCCTCTTATTCTGTTTTCATCCACTTTTATTATGAAATAATTTGAGCTGTGGGGCAAGAAAGCACCTCGGATGTTGGAGAACATGTGGATGAATGAGTGGATCCAGGATTTTCACCTCCTCCGTTAAAATTATGTCTGTGCTCGTGACCCATCAGATTACGTCAGTCTCGGTCTGTAGTTGCTGCCTACTTCCTTTCCTGAAAGTCTCAATCATTGTTTTTTTGTGTGTTCTGCAGGAAATCATCAACTTTAACTGCCGTAAACTTGTGGCCTCGATGCCTCTGTTTGCCAACGCCGATCCGAACTTCGTTACCTCCATGCTGACCAAACTGCGCTTCGAGGTCTTCCAGCCGGGCGACTACATCATCAGAGAGGGAACCATCGGCAAGAAGATGTACTTCATCCAGCACGGTGTCGTGAGTGTCCTGACCAAGAACAGCAACGACACCAAGCTGTCCGATGGCTCTTATTTCGGAGGTAGGTCCTTCGCATCGTTTTAGTCTGCACTGTGTTCCCCCGTGTTCCGTAGCTGGCAGTGGGTCCGTCTGAATGTAAGTGAAGGAGTGCTGATAGTATTATTTGTTTTGATTTATATTTCTGAGGCACTCAGCAGATTAACTTTTCAGACGGCTGAAAAAAAATGGTCCACATCATCTCCTTAAAAGGCCTCAGGAATAAAGAGGAGCGCAGCTTTGTGATCTTTGATTCAATCTGGGGTTTTCCCGTTCGTTATCATTGTAACAAAGCTGAAATCCACGTCTTTATTTGAATATTGTTACATCATCTTAACCTGTCATTGTTTTGGCCCAGCAGCAAATAGCATAGTCAGCTCATGAACCACATTTAAAAATCAATAGATCTTGATTTTTTATTTGCATCTGCAACATTTTGTGTAGACTGACAAATGTCAGTGCTTTAATCTTTTTTTAATATATCATCTAATTTGTTTTTCAGTAAGAGCCATTAAGATAAATTAAGTCAAAATGTCTTAAATAAAATGGAAAAAATATATGCGGGGTCCAGCCCTTGATGAAGTAGGTTATACTCTACCTCTCCACAAAATGTCATGGTTTGAGAGATTTTTTCATTATATTGCTAATAAACAAATAAACAAATGCAGAAAAAAAACAACCTTTGCTTTAATTTCCAATCAAAGAGGAGTGACTCAGCCACCACTGGTGCTAGAGTTTTAATCCTAACCCTGCCTCAATGTTAAATCGTACCCAGGCACAAAGAATTAAAATTCATTCGCTTTGCCTCAAAAAACTGAAAAACATAAACACAGATGGTAAATGAGGACAAAAAGTATGTCTGAAACTAACACGTGGCAAGTAAATATATCAAAAATCCAATGTTGTCATGTGAGATAAATGGATTAAATCAATAAACATGACATGAGAGAGAGAGAGAGCAAGTGAGTGTGTGTGTGTGTGTGTGTGTGTGTGTGTGTGTCTATATCCTCAATATGTCTCTCCTGAAAAATATGTCTACTTTTTCCTTTTTTTTTTTTTTAAATGGCGCATTATTTTATTTTTCTGATCTGGCACGACAGATGAGGTCAGGACAAACTGTAAGCTGCAGAAATTGCATTAAGTGCTCCATCTGTGGGCTTCAGAGGCATCGCTCTTCTCATGTTTTATCATCTCACATTAATATTGCTCCGCTTTTATGAATGGATCTAAAAAAGATGCAGAAATCCTGCTGCAATGTTAAATTATTAATATTAATCTCTGACTTTTACTCAGCAGGAAGTCTCTGAAAGAATCCGTATAAGTCATTGTTTTGTTTTGTTTTTTCTTCTCTTGCCTCTTGGCAGAGATCTGCCTGCTGACCCGAGGCAGGAGGACAGCCAGCGTGCGGGCAGACAACTACTGTCGTCTGTACTCGCTGTCAGTGGACAACTTCAACGAGGTGCTGGAGGAGTATCCGATGATGAGGAGAGCCTTCGAGACTGTGGCTCTTGACCGCCTGGACCGAATCGGTGCGTCCTTTGCCAGGAGATCAAAACAGTCCAATACAATCAAAAGCCAATTCATATGGTATCATTTCATGTACAGTGTGGTGGAATATTTCCCTGGTGGTGAGACACAAACTAACATAAAATAGAAAGACTTTGACAACCTCAAAGTTTTAATGAAGCATGTTTTCTGTTGCGTATTGGTCCTTTGCGCTTGTAAGATAGCCTGATCTATTACAGTAGAAGGTTTTAATGATTCCTGTTGTGACCCTGCCTGCTGGATTTCTGAGTATCGCTTTGACCTTGCTTCTCTTCTCTGTCCAGGCAAGAGGAACTCTGTTCTTCAGCATAAAGTCCAGCATCACCAAAGCTCTGGAACACTGAACCTCCAAGAGAATGAGATCATCCAAAGAATAGTGCAGCACGACCGCGACATGGCCCAATGCACGCAGCTGATTCAGACCAGCGATGCAACGAGTCTCAACCCTCTACCTTCTCCGTCGCCCACCCCAGTCATCTGGGCCCCGCTGGTTCAGGCCCCGCTCCAGGCTGCTGCCGCCACCACCCCTCTGGCTCTGGCCTTGGCCCACCACTCACAGCTTCCCCCCATCCTCTTCCACCATCCCCTGGTCCCAGGCTCTGGCTCGGTGAAGGACCCCAGCGGTCATCCAAGGAGAGTCCACGTTGGAGCCAACGCCTCCGGCAGCTGCGGGTCAGGGCCCGCTTCTCCCACCAGCTCCACCCTCAGGACACAGCATCTGTCCACTGGGCCGGTGTCGCCCGCGCTGATGTCCCAGCCCATCTTCAGCAGCGGCCTGCAGCCCCTCACTCCTCTGCCCATGCACCAGCTCCCGCCCCTGCCCCCGCCCCATCCTCCCCACTCCGGCATTGCCTCCGTCTTCCCCATCAGCCAGGCCACCGTCTCCTACACCTGCTCCGCTCAGCTCCATTCCCAGCCTTTCCACGGTGCTATGACCACCCCGCCCCACCCTTTAGGATTACTCCAGCAGGGGGCACCAGGGAGGCTAGGAGGGCGGTTCCCAGCCCCCTCCGCCTCCTTCATAAGCCCTCTGATCTCCAGCTCAGTCGACCCTATTCTGAGCCACCTGCAGCAATCCTCTCACGCCACGCTGCAGCCGATGAGGTCCGGTCACGACAGAGCAGGGAGGACGCCCAGTGGTCTGAACCTCCCAAATTTCCCCTTCATCACCAGCACCCAGTCGTCCGGTAGATTTATGCAGCCAGCGTCCACAGTCGGAGCCGGAGCCGCTGCCTCTCTGGCCCAGCAGAGCCTGGCAGGCCTCCAGTCCGCTTTCCTCCCCCAGGTTCTTCCAGAGCACTCGGCGCTCGCCTCCCTGGCCCAGTACGGCTCTGCAGAGGCGTCGCCCTGCTACACGCCCCCGGTCCCAAGTCCCAGAATACAGAGCCCTGTGAGGGGGAGGACAGTTTGCCACAGCGAGCCCCCCAGCACCGTGGGCTCCCACTGCCCTGTAACCCCTCAGACCTCGTGCCCTGCCAGGGTGGCTTGCAACCTCAGAGAGAGGGCAGAGTCCTCTGTGAATCTCTTCACCCCGGAAATAAAGACTATCTCAGGCTCTCACGGCTCTATACAGGAAAGGCCCCCTTCAGAGGGAGCAGCGGGGCTGTCGAGCCCCTTCTCCTCCCCCATGGCCGTCAGCAAACCCTACAGTTCCATCCCCGGTCCAGCCACTCCTGTCAGTCAGACTCATTCAGGGCCCGAACATCAGAACCAGTCCGCTGGCGTTCACTCTCCCCACGTTAGATCTCCGGCTAAGATTTTAGAGACGGAACACAAACAGTCCAAACTTCCCTCCAACTTGTGAGATTCAGACACACCCTCCTTTTAATGCCTGAACACAAGGGAGGTGCTCCCACTCCTGGCATGGTTTCAACCACTGGGAGGGTGTGTTATTCTAATCAGACTGACGATCAATGGCTTCATTTTTAATCCGGGTGAATGGATCATGAATAACGATGGACAATGAGAAATTGTTTCCTTCAGAATATTGTTTCTTTGGATATAAATAAATGAATTATATAAATTATGGATATATATATACACACATATATATAGAGCACCTCATGAAAATATCAATTGTTCTATGTATTATATTATAACCTTACTCAAGTATTTGTTTAAAACCCCATTAACCAGGCAATTTTGTGTAACCTTTTAGTGAAACCTGTTTAGTTGGTATTTAATTACAAATGTATCCAGTTATAATTGAAACCAAAATTATATTTATTTTTTATTATTATTGTGTATAGATTTTTTTTCCATTACTGAGCATACAGTGCGAATGCAAGTCGCCCCCCCCCCCCCAAGAAACGTGAGGAGAGAAGGACAGTGCACTTTGCTCGTTTCAGAGATCAGCCATTGTAAATGTGTGACGACGGCACGTCTTCCATGATAGCGTTCCAGCAATATTGCACACCCCCGCGGGTCCCACAGGAATCGGATCACGTTCAGAGACACTGAAGTAATGAATGTAATGTTTTTGGTTTGTTTTTGTTTTTTGTCAGAGAAGTGGAAGTAATTTTGAATGTTTTGAACATGAAAGACAATGATTGTTTTTATGTTTTTTTAATAATAACTAGTCACAGAGATGGCGCGCACATTTCCATGTCCTCCCTCCACACCTGCAGCGGCACATGGCGGGTCACACAACTCATGTCAACTCATTTCAGTCCGACAATAACTTTGGTTCAGAGCGAACACCTGAGTCACGGTTGGTGTGCCACTAGCATAGTATGCAATAATCTGTGTTTCTACTAAAGGTACTGTGAACTGAGGCACTTGACGATGGGCCAGATGCTGTTTTATTTTATTTTTTTAGTTAGAGCAGATACAAATAAGGGAATCAAGCAATTGTGGATAATCAAACATCCTGAAACCAGCAACGCACTAAGATGGATGTGAATGTTTCTTGCACCAGTCAAAGGGCTACATGCAGTTACTTGGGCAAATGGTTAATACGAACCCCCCCTGGGTCATATTGCTGCATATTTACCTCTATCATTGTACATGGTTTGATTGTAAAATCTGACAGTTGCTGCTTTGAGATGCTATGCTGAATCAATAAGACATGTTTCACTGACTGTTTTTTTGTTTTTTTGTTTTGTTTTTTTTTAAACCAGACTTTTGAATCCTTGTCAATGTGTTCATGTGTTCGCACGATGCTTCTATCTCTGGACCCTCGGCCGGGGATGGACTGTAAAAGCAGGCAAGCCACCGGTCACCAGGAGGAGCCCGTCCGAGGCTTTTATCTGCCTGGCGACAGAGGTTTGCTGTGACTCTGACTCCCCCCTGAGGGAGAAGAGATGCTATCAGTCTCTAGCCCGTCACTGCCAGTCAGCTCGAGCGATCCCTCATTACTATTCTCTCCAGACCCGTGCACCTACACAGCACCTGCCGAGGGGAATCAGCTCGGACTGAGGGACTGTCAGTCATTCATCTTTTAGATATTTATTTCTCATGTCGCTGCCTTTTAACCACCAAATCTGACAATTTCATCACCCTTGTATGTTTGACACATCGTTTTTTTTTTTAGCTACAGAATCCAATGCAATAAAATCACATATGGTCAACAATGCCTGTCCGAGCTGTTGATTTCTTTCACCAGAGTTAAGTGCGCAGGCATCGAGGAGACTCTGATAAAACCCTGGTGAACCTCCAGACTTTAAGCCGGATTATAAATTGAGAACTTCATGGGTTTTTTTTTTTTGTACCATCATTCAAAATAACCAGGATTTGTCATATTTATGAGTCGTCAATAAAAAAGGAAATGATTTGCTGTGTTCAGGTTGGATTAGTAGTGTGAAAGAGAGATATTCAACTCTGCTGCAATGTTTGATTAAAATCTTTATTTTAGGTTCCAGACAGACAATATTTGTAATATGTTTCATACACAGGATGAATAGTGGACAGACCTGATGTTTATTTTACTGCATGAGCTTGCTGCTTGAGGGCTGTGTTCAGTATTATTCTGATTGTCTTATTGTTGTATTTTTTTCTAGTGAGTTGGTTGAAAAGTTGCAGCTGTTACCTAAGAATAAACTCATGGCTTGAACGCCTCTGAGATCGAAACTTGGGAAACAACAAATCCAGTTTAGACTCAGCAGCAGGATTGAGAGAATGAACTACACGTGTGACAGGAATCATGGAGTGACCACACGGCGTGGTTTTTAACTTTCTACCGGTCACGGAGACCAACAGACAAGAAAAGTCCAACATGGGGGACGGCGACCATTTACATGAGAGGGGAGGAGGAGCGGTAACTAATGTCCCCGGGTGACGTTCAAGGCACCAGCACAACTCTCATGGTGTTGGTGTAACCAGAACCTGGGCGCCAGCCGGTGACGACAATGGCCACATCGCCAGACTTGAAGAACTTGCGGTGTTTGCCTTGAGATGGAGAAAAAACAAAACAAAAACAAATGAACAAAATCCTCTCCTCTGTGACAAATAATAATTTTTCCTGTAAAATCAACCAAACGCAAACACCCACCAACTTCCAGGGCAAAGTTCACACGCAGGTCAACGTCCTCGGCCCAGACGTCGTTGGCGGGCTTGGTGTAGAGCACGGGGTAGATGCCGCGGTACAGGTGAGCCTGGCGGGCCGTCTGTCCGGAGCGGGTCACGGCGATGATGGGGGCACGGGGCCTGTACCTAGACAGCATGTGAGCCGACCTGCAGCAACCAGGAACCAGTTAGAACTGCAAGTTAGAACTGAAGAGGAGTTACCGTGTGCAAGACACGTTGAAATGTCAACTGTCATCCCTGCTGTTGAGGTTACGTCTGTCTCTGGATGTCTCCTGCTACATGTGTGTGAAATGGAAAATGTCCCACAGCTGAATTGGGACATTTTCCAGAGTTCATGATGGAAAAGGGCTCATTGAAGTGAGGCGAATGATTTTAGGGATAACACACCATCAGAGACACATGTAAGCAGTCATGTGACTGCCTCTAACTGCTCTGATGATGACATTGTCTTTGCACCACTCAGCTGACAGCAGTATGTCTCCTGCACCATGTGTTGTGGCGATGAGCTCCCACATGGAAAGGAATGAACAGGGAGTTAAAATTAACTCCTATAATGTCAAGGTTCGCGCCTGAAAAGGTCACAGCGGAGCACAGGTTGTACAGGAAAGGCCGAAACCGTTTTCATATGAGCCGTGAGCTTGTGTTACTGAGAGAGTGGAGCTGCAGGGATAAAAGCGCCAGTTTCTTGTTTCTTAGTAGGCGCCGTGGACGACGCCATGACAGAGAGGTGCACTTCTCACCTGCCAGACTTGGTGAGCACAATGATGGCACTGGCGCAGCACTTGAACGAAGCCTCCACAGCGCCGATGGCGACGGCCTCCGTGGGGTCACGGGTCAGGTGAGAGGTGCGACGCAGCTCCTCGAACATCTGTCTGTGGAACATGGCGGCCTCGGCTTCGCGGGCAATCTGAACACGTGGGGAAAAAAAAAAATCAGATTACACGAGGGTCGCGCTGCAGTCGCGCAGACGGGTGGAACTGCAGGAGTTAGTTTGTATTTTAAAAAAAGGACAAAAACGAAGGGCGGTTATGTTTAGTGCAGAGGTCGTCATACCTGGGAGCACACTGAGACATGAAGCTAAATATCGGCAGCGGCCATGATGTCCAGGGACTGTTGGCGTGCACTGTGGGTCCTCAGACACAAGCTAACTGAGCGACATGACAACACGGTTAATGCACAGGGCAAGACATGAGTAGATGTTTGGTAGCAGATGGAGGGAGGGGTGCAGCAGAGACACAAAGAAAGATAAACAACAACAAGCTGTTAGTGAAACCCAAGCTGATGTGTGGAAAACGTGCACGTCATTTCTCAGAGAGCATTCCTGTCAATCGTGCTGCAAGTTCTCAAAATATATTCATTTAATCCCGGTTACTGTTTATTAGTCATAATATGGATGATCACTGGAATGGGGACGCATTATTATGACACAAATATAACAAATATAAGAGCATATGCTGAATATGCACAGTCAGGAGAAGATTTTGTGTCTGACACACTGACGGAAATCAGCTTTTTAGTTTATCTGCTTTGATGCGCAGTTAAGCTGTTAATAGAGGTCATCTGGACCGGAAACATCTTCCTATTTATGTCTCTTTTCGAGAAGTGTTCAACTTCTTAATAGGGACTGGCTGATGGAGTCTTGGTTCACATGTCTGCCGTCCCTGGAGGCCGAAAATAGTGCCACTGACCCAGAGTGCTTTGTTCATAGAAGCAGATGTGCTACAGTATTATATTGAGGAGCTTTCATTCTGAAAATACAGGCGTCCTGACGCTGACATCTGCACATGCAGTGACCATGCCATTGTACTGAGGGAAACCGCTCAGAACATGTGCTCTTACCATGTGCTGTGTAAGCACGGCCTCCAGGGGGTAGTCTCCCTTGGCGGTCTCGCCGCTCAGCATGATGCAGTCATTTCCATCCAGCACGGCATTGGCCACATCACTGGCCTCAGCGCGAGTGGGGCGTGGTTTCTTGGTCATGCTCTCCAGCATCTGTTAGAGAAAACATCACATGTCATGTATGTCTGTGTGCACACTTATTTAGGAAGAAAAAAAAAAAGACTCCCTGACGGTGTCACGGACCTGTGTGGCGCAGACGATTGGCTTGCCAAGCCTGTTGCACTTGCCAGTCATCATCTTCTGGGCGATGAAGACCTTCTCTGTTGGGATCTCAATTCCCAGGTCTCCACGGGCAACCATGATGCCATCGCTGGCCTCCAGGATCTCATCAAATCTATTGAACAAAAAAAGACAAATGAGCTCTAAAACACTTATCTTTCAGATGCAGCCGTGCTCACATTGACCCGCAGTGACCCACCTGCGAACGCCCTCGTGGTTCTCCAGCTTGCTGATGATCTTGATGTCCTTGCCCTTCTCGCCCAGAACTTTCCTGACAGCGTGAACGTCAGCGGCCTTACGGATGAAGGAGGCGAAGACCATGTCAACACCCTGCTCCACACCGAACTGCAGGTCCTGAATGTCCTTCTCGGACACAGCGGGGAGATCGACGGCAGCTCCGGGCAGGTTGACGCCCTTCTTGCTGCCCAGCATACCGCCATTCTCAATCTCACACATGAGGTAGTCGTTGCCTTGGCAGACACAGAACATCAAGAAATTCAACATCGTCACTCCTTAAGCTGAAAGAACTTCCACGGTGGCTGTCAGGGGTTTATTTTCTGGGCTTACCGACTTCTTTGACCCTCAGGGAAATCAGACCATCGTCCACGTAGATGTGGCTGCCAGTCTGCACAACCTTGGTGATGTTCTTGTAGTCGAGCCACAGAACTTTCTCATCGCAGTTTTCCATGTAATGGTTGTCGAGGGTGAGCTTGATGGTTTGACCCTTCTTCAGCTCGACCTCAGCAGTGCCACTCTAAACAAGCCCAGGGGACATTTCATCAGTTCTACCTCATTGAAGGAAAAAACAGGACAACTCAAACATTTTGGTTTTGGTTTTGGTAACTTGGTAGAGACTCACGCCCTTGATAAGTCCAGTCCTGATTTCTGGTCCCTTGGTGTCCAGAGCGATGGCCACTGGTCTGTAATCGACCGATCCAGCACCGAAGCTCTCGGCAGCCTGGCGGACATTCTTGATGGTCTCAGTGTGGTACTGCACAATGTGAGAAGAAATTAAAGACAATGAAAACGTATTGGTAGGTTGTCATGTCTAATTATCACAGAGCTGCTGCAATAGTTTCATTCAGGAGTCAAACTATTTAAAAAGGTTGGTTTTTACAGCACCAGCGTGACGTGTCGTGCAGGCGAGTTCCATAATATAATGTAGTCGGCTGGAGTGACAACTGCAACACATTTTGAGGACGTGACATTGTCACGTTCCTTTTGAACAAAAATAACTTCACACAAACTTAAACAAATTAAATGCTTCACAAAGTATTTGGGCTGTAACTTTCCACAACAACTTAACACCAATATCTGACATGTGACGGATATGCCCAGCTGCTACGTGTCTACAGCCATGTACGATTCAGTATGTCAGGACTTTGATTGTGCAAACAAACTGTAGTCTGTTCTAAAGACAGAGCAACATGTACTTGGAAGAAGTTTCTTGGTGTGTTTGGCAGCGGTCGGCTGTCAGTTACATCGCCATAGTAAGAGGTTTCATGGTTTCTTTCCAAACAGGGAGTCTAGACCCAGAGGCAGCAGAGCTCTGACTAACACTGGCTGTTCTCCTGGCAGTTTATTTCCTTTAATCAATTCTTTCTTTTAATATTCTTATTCTCAAATCTCTGATTTTTTTTTTTTCTATATGGCCTGAACACTCTGTCTAGTAGAGACACGCACCTATACAGAATAGCATTGTCTAACACGACCACTGTGTTCGCTCAGTAATAAATGTCTCGCTGTGGCCCCTCGTCATGCCTCCTGCCTGTACTGCTGCTGCACGCCCTGCTCTCAGAAATGGCCTATTAATAGCCGCACTGACAACTGACACAGCAATGAGACGTGTTTTCATAGTGAATCACGCGCCTTGTTCTGGAGAACTTGTGTTATTTTGCGTTGCTCAAACCACAACTTAATGCAAAAGAATATAATCATTCAGCAGTTCTGAGCTCTCCCCCTGCTGCGCGGGCAACGCACGGCCACAAGCAAATCAACACACTTAACCTTTAAAGTTCAGCAGTGGGTGTCGAAAGACGAGAGACGTCCGCTCAGGTGACACCGAAAAGGTGAAGAGGCTTGACTTTTAGTGGCGAGGGGTCAGTAGTGTAGGGTTGGCTGCGAGACAGTTGCCTCTCTGGATCGAGCCGCCGCTCTGAGCCAGAACCAAAGGGGCAAGTACGAGCTCTCGGATCACATTACAGTTAGCAGGCCACCGGAGTAATGTCACGCAGCTGTAAAGGGTAAATCCACGCTGAAGCCCCCTCAGAGGGCAAAGACACTGTCTGCATTCGAACTCTCCAGCACGATGGACATGATGTCATTGCTTTGACACGACTTTGACATTTGGGGAGTTTCACCTGGCATTCGCTAGGGGGGGGGGCGGGGGCAAGAGCAACGGCTCACCTCGTGTGTGCCATGAGAGAAGTTCATTCTTGCGATGTTCATCCCAGATTTGATCATTTCCTTGGCCATCTCCACAGATCGGGTGGCCGGTCCTACATAGAGACACATGGATCAGTGGGACGCTTGGGCATTTAATACATGTGCTTCTATCAGGAATTAATTGATATCTGACCGATAGTGCAGATGATGCCAGTGTTGCGAGACACGGCGGGTTCAGAGTCGATGTCGAGCAGACACATGTGCTCTATGAAGGTATCCGCCATGGCAGCATGCAGCTGCTGGGTGTGCATGACGGAAGAGTCCTTTGTCTTCGACATGATTGGTTCTGTACCTGCAGGAAAAGACCTGAGGAGACACAAAGGAAAAACGAGAGACTTGATTAGCTCCCAAAATACCTGTGAAGTTTCTTTTAAGTTGAATACAAGACTTTTTTTTACGGGTCGCACACATAAAACAGTTCAAGTCAGTTCATCGCTAATGTTGACACGAGGGCGTCACGTTAAACTCAGAGGTTATGATAGAAGCTATACATAAGCAAGGAATGATCAAAAACATGGTATGGGAGCCAAACCATGACAGAAGGCAGAATAAGGATTTGAATGGAAAAGAAAACACTCATAATAAGGCGTGACATCTGTATGGATAAATCTAAAGTCTACCAGTGAGGAGTGGCTGTGTGGGCTGAGGGGAGAGAGCCTCTGCACAAAGCAACAACAACAGTGTGTGCCTGCCTGACTGCACTCTCCCACATTCCAGCAGGAGCGTAGTGTACGTGCGGCTGAAGAAGAGGTGACTCCTGACTGAGACTGACCGAAGCGCCGCTTCACACAGACTCACTGCCTATAGCTTGCTCACTGAAAATAACACGGACAGCTGACAGTTTTACTGACTTCATATCACAAAAAACAAAATCAAATGCACTTTAATTAAAATATACATATTTGACATGTAGGTAGATGCATAGCTTGTCATTTAATCTAAATAATTAATTTGTATATATTCTTCTCTCTTTAGCATGCAAATGAATAGCCCACAGTGTGACAAAATGCTTATATTTGTATTTACAACTTAACAACTTCTATACAGTTCTGAATAACTGAGTTACAGTTATTCAGAACTATATATAAAAAGTCATGCTAAAGGCAGTGGAAGCTTGGAGTAAATCATATTTAACAATTTGCTGAGTAATTTTAACAAAATTGAGTTAATTAATGGATTAAACAAGTTTGATAATGTAAGTCTTAATTATGATAAGTGTGTTATCAGATTATGCTGAGTCTCTGAAGACAGACACACACTCACTCACAGTGTTACTCACCTACTGAGTGAACTTCGCAGGGACCAAAGTTCCGCTGGTTCTGCTGCTGCCGCAGCCTTTTATTGCCCCCCACCAGCCGGAACTACTTTCCTGTGTCACCAACATGCGGTGACACAGGATATAGGGCGTGCCGCTTAAGGCAATGCATGAAGTTAAATATACAGAAGCTGCCTGGAGACGGATGTCAGAGTCTTCATCACATTTTTACAGACGAAGGGCTGGAGGGATGTGGGGAAGGATACAGTGCAGGTACCGGTGGTGCTCCACACTTTCCCAGATCTCTCCGCGGGGACACAGCGAACCTGAGGCTGTAGACTGCATATAAGGTTCATATCTATGATTCATACTGAATTACATGAATCCTGATAAACTGACTGACTCACTGATAAAAAACACATTTTGAATTACTTTGCTATTGTCAATGCAGTGACCATTTCTGAAGGGTTTGTTCTACACACATACAAGAAACTCATCCAAGTGTAGTTGCATCAGTCAGTATATGCTCAGTATAACGTCTGATTTTATTTGTTTGCGTCATTGATGCGTCCACAATGCAAGGAGAAGAGAATCTGATCTTTTTCCTCTCTTCTGCCTTTTTATGAAATTATGAACAAAAGTTGTGAATATATATATATATTAAAAACATGAATACATTTGTGAAGCCAGAACATACTGTACTGTGCATACTGGTGAAACTAATAATAATTACAAAGGACTTGGCACAGATTAGCCTGCCAACATGATATCATTGGACAGATTGTTCCATACATGTTCTAAAGTATATCTATATATGTGTATGTGTGTGCGTACATGTGTGTAACATGTATGTACAGTATGTGCAGGGCCATGGCCATGTGCTATGAGTATCATATGTTCAAACTCGTCTTGATTTTTGCTGTGTTGTTCTAAAATCCTGCACACAACCACATGACACACTTTTCTGACACACAAATAATTTTTGCTCGTTCTTTTGACATTTTTGAAAAAAAAATCATTACAATAAAAATTGTTTGTGATTCTATTGTGCTACATGTTGCTTCTGATTTTAAATCAACTTTAATTCATCATATCTAAATCAATTATCCTGCAGCAGAAACAAACTGTGCAGCTCTTAGTGGTGCGCAGTGTCTGAAATGTCCTCGCTCATCTCTGCAACAACTTTATTTGCGTCGTTGAAATCTCTCATCGTGTGCTGCATGCAGCATGAAACACACTGTGGCCCACCCACTTTAATTACACACAGCCACGTAACAAACACCTGCTCTCGCCTAAGTGGATTACTGAGAAAAGTACTTGTTGAGAGGCGACTTGCACAGATGTATGCCGTCCTGCAAGAGCCTAATCTGACCAGACTGCAGAGCAGCAGGTGACTGCTAACAAGGGTAACTGCCGATTAAGGTCAGATCACAGTGCAGACAAACAGGCTGACACACACACCAAACATCACCTGGATCACCGTCCATTCATGGTTTACACACAATCATCACCCAGACTCTTCTGCAGGACGGTGCGTGCATTTCGTTGTTCTTATCTTTTAAAAAGGAACATTTGCAAAGTGCATTGCAATGGACAGCATTCAAATCCAACAGGACTGAGATACTGTAAATGTGCAATAAAAGCACTGGAGCTGCAGCTCCTCGTCCTCACAGCCTCTCGGGACCAGGCTCACCTGATTGGTCCGCCGGTATGTGTAGCCAATCACAGACGCTGAATTCTGGGAGTGAACATGTGGGACTTCCTGCTGTTCAAACCACAGGGGGAGAGGAGAGCCGGCCAAGCTGTCAAACAGAGCCTCGCATTTGTTTTGTTCTGGGGTCAAATATATATATATATATATTTTACAGGATTAAAAGGTTTCTCAAGAGACTTCCACACTGAAGAAAGGTAATAACTTTACGCTTGTTCCATGATCATTACGGTCTTGTGTCTATTGCAGCTGAACTGATACAGTCACATGTTCTGCCACAGTGGAGCAAACAGACTGTTGATTCTTGGGGATGAAGTGTCAAAGAACTGAGCGCATGGTGAGTGGAGTTTCTGTCTTTATATGAACTGATCAGCACCTGAAAGAAAATCAGTGACAATTTTATAAATAAATCATTAATTGAAGTTATTTTTTAAGCTTCTGTTCTGGTTCCAGATATTCATACTTTAGAACTGAAGAGCTTCAGTTAGAAAAGGTGGAATAGATAAAAACTCAATTTACTCTGAATGTATCACTGTATCTTACAACCTGCACTGAAATGCTCAGATATCAGACGACATCCTTGACCTGACGAGCAAATATGTTGAAGTCTGTCTGGGCTTTTGTTCTCATTTCCAGGAGACTGAGTGCCAACAGGGGACGATGACTGACGAGGACAGTGACACAGGGGAGGTCCTGTGTGGAAGACAAGTAAACATCAGTCCCCTCCTCGTAGATCAGTGAATACAAGTGCAGCATATGATTCATTAAAAAAGGCTCTAGTGCTTGAGCTTGGACTTGAATAGATGTCATCATATGAATATGAAATACTGAATAGAGGGCCAAGTGTTTTCAGAAACTCTTCTCAGCCATTGTTAAGAACTCGGTTTAATCCGTGAGGGCCCTACGGTGCTGGGCTGTTTGCACCATAAGGTGAGTGTGTTGGTGTTTGTCTCTGCAGGGGAGCTGTGCCACTGACCTGTATCACCACCCCCTGCTGGAGACGGACATTGAGGCCGTCAGGACTTTGTACTCAGACTCTGGCGTCTCTGTCAGGTGACCGTCTGAACCGCTCCTCTCATCCATGGCCAGACAGGGGCTCTGTTACACGATCTAACGTTCTCCTCCTTCTTCCTCTGTCAGGGTGTATCCACCAATCGACGCTGTGGATGTTGATTTAAATATCAACACCAGCTTTCTGGAGGTAAGTTCTCTTTACAGTCCTGTGGTAAATGTCACAGTCAAAAGTTGAAGGATGCATCTTTGAAAGTGAACAGGCTCCAAGGGGTCAAAATTTACATTCAGCACACTTCCAGCTCCGCAGTCAGGTTTCCTGTCGCAGCATCAATGTGTGTGTGTGTGTGTGTGTGTGTGTGTACACAGGAGGAGGTGGCCAGAGCCTGGAGGATTAACCCGTCAGAGCCCATTGTTATCCGTCTGCACTTTTCCCTGTCTCAGTATCTGGATGGACCCGGTGAGCATCTACAACACCGCGGCGAGATAACTGCGCAGTGAATACAGTGAGACAGGCAGCTGATGAAATGACGTTTCCCTCTGCAGCACCCTCAGTTGAAGTCTTCCAGCCTTCCAACATTGATCATTTCAGTCTCGGAAAACAGCTGCAGAAGTGAGTGTCCTCTAATGGAAGTGATGGGACGACTCAGTCCAAGTCCAAGTCAACTTTAAAGTCAAAGTCAGTTATTATTTGTTAAGTGCATAACGACTAACCTTCCCTGATGTGTTCTCTTCCCCAGTATCCTCACAGTTTTCATATCTCAGGTGTGGGAACACCTGACCAACGAGAGGATCGTGGTTCAGCAGAAGCGCAGACACAGCTGGTTCAAGCCCAGTGGAACCATCAAGAAGTTCCGAGCCCGACTCAGCATCTGGTTCCCACCGTCGAAGTGAGTGAGTGGCGACTGCAGGAATCCAGCCGTCTCGCTTCTGACTGGATCTGTTGGATGAGCGTTCCCCTCTCTGTCCCCTCACCGCGAGCAGGTCCAGCCTCCATCTGTGAGAGGGAGAGTTTATTTACCGAGCATGAAACTGAGCCGATTCACGAATCACACGACCTACTACACCTTCAAGAATCCCAGAGGGGAGCTGTTCACCTACACGCCCAGCGGGAAGGTGAGACTCCCTCCACTTGTTGTGTAACTGTCCCACTGTTTTTTAATTTCATTTATTTGCTCAAAGTGTTTGTGTGTCTTCTTCCACAGAGGGTGCTGGTGTCAGCGGTTAAATCATCGACACAGCTCAGCACCAAACATCTGATAGAGCTGCTCTTCTACACCCAGGCCATGGGACACTGTAAGACCACCCCCACTCTGCAGCATGGCTTCTTAGTGCAGGTACAGCCCGGTTCCAGCACGATCCACGAAAAAAATGGTACTATCATGATATTATCGTGTTTATGATTAGTTCTAATGTTGGGTTGTAAAGTACTGGAAAGATTTCCATAAAAAACTGTTTTTCAAGGCGTCAGGATTTAATCTACCGTTCATTTTTCTTCTCATACACAGATAATGAGGTACGCTGAGCAGAGAATGCTGACGCTGAATGAATACTGCGTGGTGTGTGACGAGCGCCATGTGTTTCAGAACGGCCCCATGTTAAAGGTACGACGGAGACAGTCAATGCATTAAAGCAGAGCTTTAAAATACAGGTGAGCCTCTGTCACTACTCCGTTTTGTGCGTTCGCAGCCCGCAGTCTGCACGAGGGAGCTGTGTGTGTTTTCCTTCTACACACTGGGAGTCATGTCTGGAGCTACGGAGGAGGTTGCGACCGGTGCAGAGGTCGGTGGCGGACGCACAGACACTTGAAACGCAAAGCGTGCGTGATCACACTAAGATTTATGCTTGAAAGAGAATCACTGATCTTGCAGGTTATCGACCTGCTGGTCGCCATGTGCAGAGCTGCTCTTCAGTCGTCACGCAAGAGCATCATATTCGAGCCGTACCCCTCTGTTGTCGATCCATACAACCCCAAAGCCCTGGCCTTCACTCCCAGGGTATGAGCGGAGCCAGTCTAAAAACCTTTGAGTGATTGTTTTGTATTTCAGTTTTTTTAAAGTCTGCACGATTCTTGTCGTTTGTTGTGGCAGAGGAAGAGCTACGGCCGGCTTCAAAAAGCCCTGGACAGTGTCTTATTAGTCAGGAGGATGGCACAGGTGACTGAACTGAAAACCGTATCTTCTTCAAAGAGTAACATGAAGGCTGTCGGAAGCCTTTACTGACGTCCATTTCATTTCCAGGGTCCTTACACTGAAATTAGGAAGCAGATGGACAAGTTAGATCCTCTTGCTTATCCCCTGCTACAATGGTGAGTGCTACACACTAAACTCAGTCTGTCTGACTCTTGCAGTGTGATCGTGTCAGCGTTTCTCAGATTTATATTTACAATGCGTGTGTGTGTTTGTCAACAGGATCCTGGCGAGTAACAGGTCCCACATCGTCAAGCTTCCCCTGAACAAGGTACGACAGAGCTGTTCATGCAGCCTCTTCACACGGTAGCCGCACGTTTTAAAGCACAAGTTTTTAATCTTACCTGCGAAAAATATTTAGATGACATTCTGTCTTTCACCAACTGATGTTTTTTTTTGTCTCTTGCCGGACAATATAGCAGCTGAAGTTCATGCACACGCCCCATCAGTTCCTGCTGATCAGCAACCCTCCGTCCAAAGAGGCCCGATTCCAGTCAGCCAGGAAACTTTATGGCAGCACCTTCGCTTTCCAGTGAGTGCAATGACAGCTGTAGTACTGCAAGAACAAAGGTCCATCGCCACAGATTTTATGCTGATTCGTGTGAAAATTCTTTCATCTTTCAGTGGTTCCCACATTGAAAACTGGCACTCTATTCTAAGAAATGGTCTGGTTAATGCCTCATACACCAAACTGCAGGTAGAATATGAAAACACCCAGGTCTGAACATTTCACAGTGGAACTTCCAACCCACAAGAGTGTTAAATATTCATTTGGACCTTTTAATGTTAAGTGATATCAAGTGGATGATTTTAATTTCTCTGTTTAAGCTTCATGGAGCTGCATATGGGAAAGGCATCTATTTAAGTCCTATGTCAAGTGTATCTTTTGAATATTCAGGTAAGAATGCTCACTTTATTATTCCTGACAATAATAATAATTGTACATGGGATTATTTTATTTCCATTTCGTATCCATTTCAATCATCTGTGGAATGGTTTGCCTATGAATATAATCTATAAACAATATAGCACATATTCTTTGTCTTTGTTCAGAGATGGGCAGAGGTCGACACCAAATGACCGCCAAAGAAGACCTCCTCAAGAAATACAATCGAATGAACAAAGTCAAGCAGGTAGAGTTGATTATTGTTCACATTTGTTCACGTTGAGCTCGTGTGCTCCTCGTTCGTCAACATCTCCTTTTGTCTGAACCTAATCTTGTTCTCCTCTTTGTTTTAGGAAGAGCCCGCGAGGTTTCTGCAGAGCAGGAACCTGAACTGCATTGCGCTCTGTGAAGGTAAATACTGGAGCATGTAGGATAACAAAGAGCTTTTATATGTTAATATTACTGTGGGACAGTGTTTTATACAAGGTGTCTCTTTCTCTCTTTGTCTCTAACAGTCATAACTTCAAAAGACCTTCATAAGCACGGGAACATTTGGGTGTGTCCCATCTCTGACAACGTGTGCACACGCTTCCTCTTTGTGTGAGTGAAATATAAAGAAGTGATTATCTAACTGTCGACAGACTGTCTTTAGCCCACGTTCCTCTTCTTTCTCAGGTATGAAAATGGTCAGGTGGGAGATGTCAACATCGACACTCGGGAGGCCAACATCCACAGGGACATTTTACAAGTAATTGCTTCAAAGCTGTGCTGAGAAAACCATCATGCACATTTCTTTATGATGTAGATCTCACATGAAACGTGGACCAAGAGTAAATCCAAACATTTACAGCTTAGAAGTGAGGTCGTTTTTATTTTATCGTGTATGACTGTGTTCGATGGAAGTGATTACCTTTATTTGCCTTGTATCTGATATGATTTATCTACTGTCAGTCAGACATTTTTATTTGATTTTTTTAATAAATACATTTCTACAATAGTTGTTTGTAACACATCAGTTTTTTTCATGCACTCCTCAACGGAGACTGGTTATTTGTGTAGTACATGTGTTGCACCACAAGAGGGAGGTGTAACCGATAACAAGCCTGTATGTGGAATCGTCAATAGAGCTACTAAACCCCTAATTGTGCTGCCATGACACTCATGATTTGACCTGTGGAGACTGTTACAGCTGGGAAACACATCATTATATTATTATACAAATCATTATTTCACTGTTGCACCTTTACTTGACTCTTGCTGAGTGGATTGTTCTCCCCGGGCGCCAGCTGCCATTCGCTCTGGGTGATACAGACAGTAGTAAGGATGTCATTGTTCGAGTCAGTGGATAACAAGAGGTGCACACCATCCTCTGAGGCAGAAATGCACCATTATAACAGCGTACTGGTTCCATATGAGCCCCACAGCTGCTTCCACACCACTGAAGACACATCTGTCTGCATCTGGAAAGAGAGGTTAAAAAAATATGCTGCTCCTGTGGTGTCATCCAAGTGTCCAACTTGAAACAGTGATGTCGAAGAAGGACTCACCAGTTATATTGGATTTAGTTAAACACTGTTTACCCACAAAACTCTAAAAGTGTCTTGTGGACTCAACCGCTTCGCCCACCCCTCCATGGGAAGAGTGGTACGTAGATAATGAGTGAATTTTCCATTTTTGGGTGAACTATCCCTTTAAGCAGTTGCTCCGAGGTGTGATTGTCTCTGAAATGTCATTGACTCAAAATTACGTAGCGAGCATTTTCTGGGTCAGCCCAGCTGGCGTTGGGCTGAGGGGAGCAGAGCTGTGAAGTTGCTGTTACAGCCCTAAGGAAGACGCTTCTCAAGGACCATATGGCTCTGTGATGATAGCGCACAGGGGAAGTTGTGATATTTCTGTATATTGGCACAGCTACCGCAAATATTCCCTCATATCTTTGACCCAAGGGACCTTTTTTCAAGAGGTTCATGAAATATCTACAAAAATGGACATGAAGAATATCAACGAAATGTGACGAAATCAAAATAATTTAAACCAGAGAACTGTTTCACGTGCCTCGTTGAGTCTCATTAACTCATTCATCCGAATGATTCAAGCAACCATACAGACAAATCAAATCTCCGAGCCCTCGAGGGTTTAACAAAAGCTTCGCCCCCTCCAAAACCCAACAACCCAGAATGTGAGAGATATTGTTAAATGTTGCATGTGCCTTTAAGAGCCCTATGTCCCACTCTACATGTCTCGCTCCGAGGCTCATATGTGTTTGTTGGCATCAGCTGTCCTCAGAGCTGAATAGAGCAAGGACATATTTTCCTTCACGTCAATGGGATTAGAGGAAGAAATTGCTGCTTTCATTCTGCTGAATGTCATCTAAATACTGTGGAGACAGCGTGGACAGAAAACGGACAGAAGATCAAGATAAGTCAGTCAAGTTTGAATTTAAAAGGTGCTCAGCTTTTTGGTTTCAAGATGGATATAATAACCAGGGCTGCAGGCTCAGAGACATCATCCTCTGCTGTTAGTCTGATGCTTTCTAAGCGGTGACTGATGAAGAGTTCAAACGATGCATGCAGCAATGCAATGGAGCCACAGTCTGAATGCCCCAACCCCTCTGTCCCATCCTCATCGGTGTCTTCAAAACTTGGCCAAGGCAACTTCAGAAGAATCAGCTGCACAGAGGACAGCTCTGTTTATCCCATCCCCGGCCTGGCAGCTGACATTCTGCACATGAGGGTGAAGGAGGGAAGCAAGATCCGCAGTTTACTACGATTTGTGACAGCCCGCATGCACAGAGAGGGAAGAGGCAGCAGCGGGACATCTCAGAGGCAGGTGGTCTTCACTGGCTCAGGCAGGGGAGTCACTAAGACTATCACCTGCGTGGAGATCCTGAAACGTAAAATGGAAGGGCTGCACCAGGTGTCCAAAATCTACTATAAGACGGTGAATGAGGTTTGGGAGGGTCCACAGCAGGGAGCTGCGGGGACAAGCACGCAGAGGACGGTCCCTGCCATCTGCATCCTGCTCTCTAAAGACCCTCTGGATCCCCAGGAGCCTGGATACCAACCTCCACAGTCCCTGGGTGTTCCTGCAGAGGACACAGAGAGACGCAGGGCTCTGCTCAGGCCAGCTCGCAGTCCGTCCTCACAGGACAGAGCCAAGAGACTGTGTCAGGACGACTGGAGCATGTGACCCATGTGAACAGACCAGGTGTCACTGCTGATAAACTCTTTTAATAATTTTATATTGATGGTAATCATGCCTAACAGCAGCATTACAATTTCCTAAAAATATGAAATAACTGAAATGTTTCAAATGTTTTTATCAACAAACAATGAATAGATAAGCATCATAAGTGTTTGTATGTACATTCATTATCTGTTTAGAACTAAACGTATGATCATATCCTGGTTAGTTTGCAATAGGGTTATATTAGTATAGCATACAGTACGTGTACCTAATAAACTGTCAAAAAAGTGTACCGTGTTGTGCACAGATTTTTTTGAGGGTTAAATGTTGTCCCACAGAACCCTGAACCCAACATCTGAAGACAGTGAGATCAACTATGAGAGAGAACATATGCTGCTTTCACAGCACAAAACATTCAATCATAAAAGACATATTTCCTGTCTATACTGTCACATACTCCAAAAACATGTTTAAAATGTTAAATCAATCAATGAGTAAATAACTTTAAGTTTTAGTGGCTACAGCTGTGTGTGTGTGTGTGTGTGTGTGTGTGTCAAAGTCAAAAGCAGTGGGTCAAAAGTACAGGAGAAAATATCAATGGGCTGTGATCTGCGCATGCGCAGAAGGGGAGCGCGTACGTGCCGGGCTAAGCTAGCTTGTGTTAGCTCTCTCCTGCCAAAAGTCACTGGTTACCGTAGCTGGCAGCGCCGCAACATGTTCAGAACCGCCGTCCGACTCACTGTCTCCGGTGTCCGAGGTTTAACCCATGCGAGGCCCGGGTGCCAAGGTATAGTCTCCGCGTATCTACCTCATGTTAATGTTGTGTCGTTTTTTTAACAGCGTGTGCGAGATTTCTAGGAAGTTCCAGCGGAAATTCAAGCGTGGCTAGCATGCTACTGCTAGCTTAGCCGGTGTAGCGGTCACCTAAAACTCTAAACAGAGGCATCAGTGTTTTATGTCTCTGTAACTTCACTTGTATGGTGGCGCAACAAAGACGTTACACGCGGTTTTCTGTCTGATATTCTGAAACCGCCCCGGGTGGGGCTCTGCCGGGTCCATGTCCTTGCCGTGACCCATATATAGAGCTCACTCTCGGGCCCTGTAGTTGTGCCTCTGATGCCCTTAGCTAGCATGCTAGCATGCTAACTCAGTATCATTGAATATATACCTGAATTGCAGACGATAACAAACAGGAAACATACAGTAGTATGATTACCATAGTGTTGGCTGCTATGATGCTGCTAAAGCTGTAAGACAGGTATATAAATACATGTTGTGTGTTTACAATCTATGTTGACTTCTGTGGGATCTATGTTGAATAATGTATTCCTACATTGGCTTGAACACATCATCAGGACCATAGTTTCTTGTGTATTGTCACCCTACCATGTACTGTCATATCAGTACAGCCCACACTACCACTTAGCGTTTGTCCTTTACTTCCTCCCTTGCTGTAGATACCCTTCAAGCCACAGTCTGCCCTCCTGCACCACCTGACCCCGGAGGCCACAGCTTTATTTTAGTTCTGGCGTTAACTGTGCCTTCTTTATTGTTTTATTCTGCAGCTCCTTTGGCCTCGAGGTGTTACTCAAGTGTGAAGCAGGAGACAGATGAGGAGTTCGATGCCCGCTGGGTCACCTATTTCAACAAGCCAGACATCGATGCATGGGAGCTGAGAAAAGGTACTTTAATGGAACTGTAGTGACCCTGGAGCAGTCAAGATACAAGCCCTGAAAAACACTCACAAAAAGATAATGAATTCATAGTGTAAGCAAAGCCTATTGGTTCAGTGTGTAAGATTTAGGGGAATGGAATCTATTGGCAGATATTAAATGTGAAATAATCGTAGTGATGTTTTCACTAGTGTGTTTAATCTGAAGTGTAGTTCAAATTGAACAAACACCTTTTGGGATTCTGAGACAACTGATTGCTGTGACAGTTTCTGTTTCATGTTTTGAAGGGAGCGTGAGGTGAGGAGTGTTCAGCTGCAACATGCAATTTCACCACAAGATGCCACGAAATCATACACACTGAACCTTGAAGGCACATGAAATGATAGCAGTGTAGTGTAGAAAGCAATAATGCTATAGCTGCCTCTGTTCTCCTGATGAATAGTTTTCTTTTTCTCCCTCAGGGATGAATACATTGATTGGTTATGATCTGGTACCTGAGCCAAAGATTCTTGAGGCAGCGCTGAGAGCCTGTCGGAGGTTAGACGACCTGGCCAGCGCTATCCGAATCTTGGAAGCTGTGAAGGTACGATTAAAGCTTCTTAGCTGAGGAATAATTGCGAGACTCTTTCCCTGCCAACATCTTTGCAATTATTTCAGTGACTAATTCATTTTGCCATTGATTGATTTCTCCAGCACAAAGCCGGACCTCTAAAGGATATCTACCCATACGTGATCCAAGAGCTGCAGCCAACATTATCGGAGCTTGGCATCTCCACACCCGAAGACCTTGGAATTGACAAACTGTAAAATGGTAGGTATTTAATTCTCTTAATATATTTCTCTCTCTCTTTCCATGTGAGCCTGCATTTAAAATAAATGTGTTTGTTTTGGTTTTTCAGATATCATTCAGTGGAAATCCCCAGGACAGAACCATTGTACTTGTTTGCCTCATATAATACATGTGATATTTAATTGGCCTTTATTAAGTTCTTTTGCTTGTAAAATATTGATGAACCTAATAAAGGAAAATGTATCTTTATTGCGTGTCATAAGTATTTTTGGATATTTGAAACAGTACATGGACATGGAGAAGCAATGCTTGTTTACTTGTTGCTTTAATCGGGAGCATAGCATCACTTTTCACTGCATGTTGTCTGAGTGTCTCAACACTCATGTGAGGACTACATTTGGCCTCTAGGGAGCAGCGTTTTCACATGAATGTAATCATTCTACTGTATTCAGTTTAAATGGAATCTGTTTTCATTTCAGGGAAAAATTTACATGCTAAACAAATAAAGTTGTTCAAATGGAAATTGTTGTAATGTCATTATCAGCCTGGGTTATTAAAGAAACAACATTTTTTATTTTTATTTCTAAATTAGTTTAGAAATAAATTTGTTCCAAGACGAACAGAAAGCAATTCTTAGAGATCATAGTGAGAGTCGTCTAGCTCTGTTGTGTCTTTAACATTAGTCATGAGTGTAATGCTCTATTTTAATCCAATTGCTCATTTTGATTATAGGTAATATGGATATGAATATTAATAGATAATGCCTTGAAAATGTATCTACTTTCTCCAGCAGATCAGAATACTTATTTAAATTTAAGTAAAATTAAATGACATTTTCTGTGAAATCCTTATGTTCCTGGAGCAGGCCACAAAAACTGTTTATTTGCAGTTTTGTTGATGTTATGGGTGTCATGAAGGAAACAACTTCAGGTAACAGTGATCTGCTGCTCAACTTTGGTGGGTGACAGGATGTCAGTAGAGTGTTGATGACTGGTTACATTATTTATGGAGCTATAAAAGGCTCCAGTGTGTTATAAGGAATTGTTCATGACATGCAGTGCAATCTTCTCTCAACAGGTTGAGGTTTCAAATTTCTATTGAAATTAAAATACATTTTTCATATTCTTTGTATATTATTTATTCCTGTAATGAAGCCATAAAAATCTACAACATTCTACAAAGCATTTTATTATTTCTTGTTAGCGAGTTAAAGTAAAGCACAGTCTCGGCTTTATATGCCTGCAGTTGTGTTTTTTAAAGCCGTGACTGATCCTTTTTCCACCACAATGAGATTGAATCATAATTCCTCTCTAAGTGGCTCCGCCCAGGATGTTATGTTTTCACCTCAGCCTGTTGAGAGATTTCAATGTGTGATTTCAACATTTGCACGTGTGGGAATGATTCATGGATCTGTATTTGGTCTGAAGCTCTTTTATATAAAACCTGACTACAGTTAAGTGTTCAGCTCTGTGCTCAGATGATGTCACAAACCTCTTGGGCCTTTAATAGAAGGAAGAAGGAATGATAATCACTGACTCTCAATAAGCGCCCTTGTCACATGTCACTGCTGAGAATAGAAGCACATATTCATTACGCTCCCACAAATTTAACATAAGTTGTCATTTTTAATATATAAAAAACTGTAATAAACTGGGAAACAGGGTAGAATGGGTAGAACATATGACCTTTAACTGTATATAACCCCTTTGTCTGGACATGTGTGTACTTTCTTTTTAGATTTTTAAATGCATTTCTTGATCACACCCTTTCTGATTTTCATCGAATCGAGTCTCTCTTTTTTTTTTTTATCCCTTCACGTTCTTACATGCTTCACATTTAACCCACAGATCTTCAGCATGAGTTTCCAAAGCATGTCCGTGCACATGTGAGTGATGCGAAAAGCAACGAGCCTGTGGGTGTCAGATCTGTTTGCTGAGTGAATGAAGAGAGGCAGCTCCAGGCCAAAAAAAAAAAAAGGAAGGAGTTGTTATATTTTTAGCAGAGGTCGTGTTACCTCAACAGCACACACACACACGGTGTAATAAGAGCAGTGGTTTACAGCTCTTTTAGGGTGGGATTTCTTTGAGGAGTGGGCGGGTCAGCTCCGCAGAGATGCATGCGAAGGAAAACCCTCCTGCGCTTTTACGCACGGGGCGGGCCTTTCATTCATGCATGTTGGGGGGTGTATAGCACTCCGTCAGAGACAATCAGAGATGTTTGAGTTTCCATGCACAGTGACCAGGGAGGTGAAGCGGCGCACAGCATTATCACCCCTCCTCCAGCCCCAGCTCCGAGCACACGGGCCTCCACGTCCACACCACGGGGGCTTTTAAAAAATCACAGCCCTCCGCAACTGTCCGCTTTTTTTTTTTCTTTTTTTTTAATCTGTCGAGCTTCAAGGAGGAAACTGGTCATGAGATGCGATTTGTTTGCGCCGGCGGACAGAAGGAAACACTAGATCAGACCTGTTGGCGATGATGGATTACTCCAAGGCGCAAATGGTGAGTGTCGACGGCTGCTGGGCAAACGCTCCCGCTCGTGTTTGTTACAGTAACAAAGCAAATGGCGAGGAATGAAGTCATCATCCAGGCCAGTGCTACTTTCACGGTGAAGTTTTCGCTGCAGTTTTGCCCCTCAGGATCACATCGCCTTCGCTGAGGGCTTAATATTCGCATTTATCTGCACTTTGGATCAAGTTTATTTCTATTCATAAAATCGAATAATCTTTACATCAGGGGCCTTTTTCTTTTGTTTCCTCTTTTTAATCCTAATTGTATGTACGTTTATTTCTCCAGAGTGAGCCCTCATGGAATCTGAATGAGAATCATTTGTATCCTGATTTTTTTTTTTTTTTTTCTTGACTCAATATATTTTCTGTTGATCTTCTAAAGGCCTCCAGCTTTGTTTCCCTTACATTCTCCATTAACCTGCTTCCTGAGGGAGAGACTGCTCTCCTTGGAAAAGATTCACTTTAACTCAAATATATACATGCATTCAAAACAACTAGTCTTATCTTAGTTGGACAACATTTCAAATAAAGGTTGGCTTTAGGGTAAGTTCCTGTTTTGGCCTTGTTGTACTGGTTTCCAGGAGCCATTAAGTGTAGGTCATTTCCTCCAACACATGGAGGCAAAGGAACAAACAACCAAACACTTGAACAAACTGTGAACAACATGAAATTACTCCCGTAGTGATTTGTTTTTTGTCTTTTTTGTCCATATAGTCAAGCTTATCCGAGGAGAGCGCTTCTCAGTCCAGTCCTGCTGGGGTGAAGCTGGAGGCGGTGATGGAACATCTGCAGAGGCAACAGGAAGCCAAACGCGAGATGAACCTCCAAGAAAAGCATCTTCAAGCCCAGCTGCTCTTTGCTCAGCACGCCTCGGCGGCCAGGGCCTCCGTGCTGTTCGGCAAAACGGACGCGCAAACATATCAGGACGCCCAGCAGGCCGCCCTGCGCAGCCACATTAGCAGAATGCAGCAAGACGAGGAGGACGAAGACACGGACGAGGAGGAGCAGGAGATGGCTGGAAACGAAGATGATGACGAGGAGGAGGACGAAGAGGAGGACGAGCAGAATGGGCCTCACGGACAGGCGAAGAAACCCCGGCTCCAGCAGATTCCCGGCTTCCCTTTCGCTTCCTATTCCACATCTCAATCAGCTGCTGTGAAGCAAATGTCCGAATCTCCACCTCCAGTCGTAAAACAGGAGCACGAGGAGAAGGAGCTGCTGTCTTCTGCAGGTCAACACGCCTTCACCTCGCCCAATGGCTTCACTGACTGGGGCTACGACGAGCCACTGAAACAAGTAAGTTACCAGAACCATTGTATATAGTGATTTCCTGTCATAAATCGCCGGCTCATTCAACCCATTGTCTCATGAGACCGCTCCGGGACATTTTTTTGTGATTAAACTTCCATTTACGATGAGCCGCTGCCCCATTCAAACCTTTCCAGGGCCGGGATGCACATCTGTGACTGGGATCCTTCCAGTTTGTGTTTGTTATTAACTGGTGCCTCCGTCCTGCTGAGTCAGGCTGACCACTCTACCTGCTGTTCCTCTCAGAAGTGGAGAAAGCCAGCGTAGCCCTTTGGCAACGTGCCCGGGCTTGATAGCGTTGAGGCTAATTACTGGCCGGGCCAGAGGTCCCAGCTTCTGCTGTACTCCAGCTCATGTCCCACGCTTTCGGAAACGCGAACTCGCCCCTGCCGGAGTTAATTGGTCTTGGCTCTTGTCCAATCTTGACTGTTCAGAGAGGCCGGTCCGGGACGGACAGAGACGGAGCACAGGGTTGATGAAAAGGCCTCAAGCGGGTTTTATGGTCATGGTTTGCTTTGAGGGTTAACTGTGCTGTGAGGAATTTCTGGGTATGGTGGAGGATTTTTTTTCTACCCCCCCCACCCCCCCTTGTAGTATCAGCCACGTCTCCTTTAACATGTAGAAATAATCTGTATTAAACATGAGATCCTGGAGCCAGTATTTACGAGCATGTTTTCCAGCAGATGTTTAACTACTTACAGGAAACGGAGGGGTCTCCTCGTGGATTCCTTTTCTCCTTTTATGGGGGCCGATCTGATTGGTTCCTGTGTGTATGTTTCCCTTGCAAAGGCCCCACTTCAATACAATGCATTATGATTAATGAGGCCTGTGGGCAGAGGGTCGGCCGTGTGAGTGCCTCACAGCATACCAGCAGCCAACTGCCCATAGCGTTTACTTACAGTAGTTCCAGAGAAGCAGGATGAGCTCTCTGTTGTCAAGACAATATTCCGGTTGTTTTTTTATTTAGAGGCATTTCAGTCGATATTTGTTTTTGTGTTCTTTACCCTGCATCCTTATTGTGCCGAGCCACTCGTCTTTTTTTTTTTGCATATGTAAAAGCCTTGGTCATCAATGTTGGTCATTAGTCATTTAAAACCTCAACTAGGCCAGAAAATTCACCGCTGACGTAGCTCAGAGGATAGCTTTGCATAATTTAGCGGTTGCATGGCAACACTAAATGGCAGTTTAATTCAGCTGCAAGTAGTCAATACATAATATACAAGAGCATTGACACTGTGTTTTCGCTTTTCAGTGCAGCACACAGAACACTGAGCTGTGAGGATCTGAAGGTCTCATTCGTTTTAAGTTACTCTTTGATAAGTTCTGTTTTTATAAGGTGGAAAACTCAAACATTGTCACTGTAATTCATAAAGACATAGCAGGTGATGTCTCAGGAATAGATTAACAAAAGATCTAGTCAGATTATCTTTTGGATTTTCACTCTATCCTGGTAACGGTTAAATAAAAGTTGAATGTAAAAGTTGCCAGGGTTTTTTTAAGTTGACAAGAGCTACAAATATTTGTATTTTTAATATTTACTTGCAAGCAAGAGTCCTCCATTTGATGGGAAATCCATAGAAATATCTTCATTACAAGTATTTGTCTTCTTTTGAAAGTTAAACCGTGTCGTGTTGAAATTGCATGTTTTTTCTGGTCTCTGTCCTTTTTTTATTTTCACTTTTTCACTGGCCAATCAGACCTCTGTAGCTGGTCACGATCCTGCTGTATGAGCTAGACGGCCATTGTTCCCTCCTTGTGTGCGGTCTCACTGTAAAAGCCCTTAAATGTAGCATGGGCGGGGACAAGGGGCCCAATGTCCACTGGCAGACTAAGCCCCCGGCTCAGCGAGGGGCCAGATAAATGATCTTGACTTGTCCGGGTGACTAAAGGCTCAATAATTTGATTTGGATTAAACATTTGTTCCCCCTGCTGTTACATTGAAATTTGGTGGGGATACGTTTTCACTGCTGCTCTGCTGGAACAGTTGAGTGATTTTGATGAAGCTCATTAAAAGAGGAAGTTTCCAGTTACTGTATTGAGATTCTGAATGGGACAGTGTGAATCATTTTTTTTTTCCATCTAATCTAATTAAACAGACATATTTAACAGCTCTACTTTTATCTGGTAACCAACATTATCTTGATAATTTCCGCACCTCAAGCCTAATAAAAAAAACTGTCCTTTTAACAAAACAAAAGAAACCTTTTCCTGACCTACATACTGAATAGTATCAGGATTCCCAGGGTTGGATGTGTGAAAGCTCTGTGAGCAATTAACTGAAAGCTCTTTGTTAATAGATCCACAGTAGGTCTCACTTGCTCATCAATAAGGGGGGAAGGGTTTTATTTCCATTTGATGGTGAAAAGACTGGCATGTTTATCTGCCCTCACATCAATAGGCTCTCTGCTGTGCTGGGAGTCCTTTTTATTAGAAATCGTAAGATGAAGCTATTAGATCAACAGAGGTTTGTGTGTAAAGTGGATCTACTGTTCAACTGAAAACAGAGGAGCAGAAAACGGTTTCCCAGGAAAAAAAACCAAGTTGTTACTCCCCCTATATGTTTATTTACACTGAATCAAAGAAAGCCAGCACGCTGCAGCCCCCATGTGTGATTTCAGATAGAATCAGAGGTGTGAGGTGTAACACAGCAGTGTCAGCGTTTTCCCCACCGTGCTACCTCGCCCCTTTATTCAACCCTGCGTCTAAACCTCTGCTGCCGCCAATAAAGCCAGATCAACAATGTCCCCCCCCCCCCCCCCCCCCCCCCCCCAAAAAAGCCAGATGAACAATGTCCCCCCCCCCCCCCCCCAACCCCCCGATTCCGGGTTTGTACTTTTTATACAAAGTGAGGCAGAAGTGCAGTGTGACGCTGTGTGAATGGGACTGTTGTTAAACATGTGTCTGATGTAACAGCAGGGCCTAATAGCAGGCCCCTATATACCCCAGTACAGAGGCTCCTGCTTCTGCAGTAGTCAGGAGTACACAGACGCTTCTTTGAGTAGTTCAAATAATTAAGAAACATTACTGGGAAAAAGTTCAGCTCGAACACTTGTTTTGTATTTTGCGCTTGTGAAACTTGAGCAAGTGAGCAGATGGGTTGAAGAAAATAAGAAAAGTTATTCTGTGTCTATAGCGCTCAGCTAGAAGTAGCGACATGGTGAAGCAGCTGAAGCAATGACTTTATATGTTCCTACTGAATATATATTAGCTGAAATAGCCCACTAAACATAAAGGATATATATAAGGTATGTAGCTCAAAGGGTTAAGTCTTCAAATCATTAGTTAAATATGTCAAATAAATAGTTGAAAAATAGTCGAAGTTCATAAAATGAACAATTCAAATGCTTCGTAAACAATTAATGGTTAACTTATAACTTAGGTGGAGAAGCTCTATTATGAGATGATTTGCAATAATTATTGCATGATAGTTAAAATAGTTAGCTAAACATATAGGATGAATAGTTGAAATTGTTATGGATAAATAGTTATAATTATGATGTCAACATATCAGATACAATGTTTTGATTGTTGGCTAAAATTAATTGATGGTAGAAAAAACAGGAAAACATTAAAACATGTTGCATTGCTAAAATTGGGCATACATTATTAAAATGAGTTTAAACTGGTGTTATGTATTAAACATTAAGCAGCATGGGGAAAAAAAGTTTTGCGTGTACTGCAAGCAACTGGATAAATGGTTGCCATGCTTCTGTAGTTTCAAATTAAATCCCATTTAACCTTTTTCCCACAGGACGGAGCAGGGTCACATCTGACAAAGGTTGAGAACCGCTTCACATGAGCCTGCAGCTGTTGATTGTGTGTCAGCATGTGCAGGTTGGATTGTGTTTATACTATAAACACACGGAGAGTTACAGCTGGACAGCAAGTTAACAGATAATGGGTTCCTGTATATTTAACAGCTCTTAGTTTATAGGTAACTGCCAGATGGGACCAGGCTGCTGTGCCAAACACATTAAAAAAAAAGATGAAGTCTTTGTGAGGGGACGGCAAGTTAAGACAAAGACAATTTGTTATTTTTGATTAACCACACAGCATGATCTTGAAGCATTTGATCCCTTCACAAACTAAAACATGATTTGTTGTCTAGAATACATATGCCTTGTTTGGACATAAAACAGGAGCAGGAGCTGAACGATATGTAAGCATGTCCTTCACATGCCCACAGAAAACAAACCAGTAATAGATATCCAAAAAGAAAACAAACATGTCACGGGCTGTAACTAGATCCACACTGGTCGTCAAATGAATAAACCGTCTTGTCAGTTTTGAGCACCCACAGGAGGGATACTAGAAAAACCCATCAACAACACAGAGTAATTGTAGTGACGGACCGTTTTCTTCCCATCACGTTTGATTTTCAGACTTGCATGCAGCTCTTGCTTTGCAGAACAATAACTCCCCAGCGTGTTTTTCCGCACAGTTGCACACACACTGCCCTCCACTCACATTTTTAACCTTTAACTGTCATCTGAAGGGGGGAGGTGAGGGAGGAATAACATGTCACATTAAACTACCTAATGAGCATGGGGCTTTCATTATTCTCTGGTTGCCTCCGTTTTCCTTCGCCCAGCTTTTTTATGATTGGACAATCTGGGACTGGTCGCACAAGACCCCTTTGTTGGATTTGATGTATTGATCTCTTTGATAGACCTGTGTCTCTATACTGCATGGCTGGAGGTCCGGCTATAAAGTTACATCATCTACAGCACCATCACTCTATGCATATTAACTTTTTTGTCCTGTAAAACGGAAAATAAGTTCTAAACTAGCCAGACAACCAAGACAATCTGCTGGACAAGCTGCCAACTGCTGTTTTTCTCTGTGGGTGTTCTTACAGAGAGGAAGCGCTATCTGGGCCGAGGAGAATGAAGGAGGGAAATTGAGAGGAGAACCATCCAGGGACTTTGCCAAAGTGAGTAGATGCAGCAAATAAAGTGGAAAAAAAAAACAAATGCCTGAAATAATCAGAGTAAAAGTTGATGACAGTGTTTCTGATGTTTCAAAATCCATTTTCAGCTTTATGAACTGGATAATGACCCACAACGAAAGGAGTTTCTGGATGACCTCTTTGTCTTCATGCAGAAACGAGGTAAGACCCAGTAATGATTTCATGTCTATAATATTTCATGTTTATAATTGATTTCTTTGTGGATTTTGAAGCTTTTCTCTTTTTTGTTTTTCTTTCATTTTAAATTCCTGACTTTGTGGATCCCTAAATTAAATCACTGTTTTTTAGCACAAGTATTTTCTGTTCTGACAAAAGTCCTGAAGAAGCCTGAATCTTCCCTCGTGTGGATAAAGGCCACACATGGCAAATGGCCATATGTGTTCCTCTTGAGCACAAAGTCATCTGACCCCTGCTCCTGCTTTTTAGCCTCCTCCATTAATTGGCTTTTCTCCAAATCAGGATTTGAAGGGTTGCCTCTCATCCTGGTGATTGGCAGACACGTCTGGCTTTGAAATGACTCCGCCCCCTGCACTTCAATCAATGCAGCAACACGACTGCTATTGTGGAATTATCCCAACCCCCCATCCATCTGAAATAGGCCTCATTAGACTAGTCTGCCCACATAGATTATACACGCTAAGCCATATTGCTTAACGTCAACCCTGTGTAGTCAGATGAGCACTTCCTCCTTGTGCTTCCACAAAAAGCAGAAAATAAAAAAAAAATAAAAATAAAAAAACCTGTATCCCCCTGTTTACGCAGGAACTCCTGTGAACCGCATCCCCATCATGGCAAAGCAGATTCTGGACCTGTACCGGCTCTATAAGCTGGTGACGGAGAAGGGTGGCCTGGTGGAGGTCATCAACAAGAAGATCTGGAGAGAAATCACCAAAGGTCTCAACCTCCCCACCTCCATCACCAGCGCTGCGTTTACCCTGCGCACCCAGTGAGTGTCCCTCAGATCATAATGACACCTCCCTCCAGAGAGCAGGAGGAGCTATTGTATGAAAATGAATCCATTGCAGGTATATGAAGTACCTGTACCCGTTCGAGTGCGAGAAGAAGCGCTTGAGTTCTCCCGGGGAGCTGCAGGCCGCCATCGACAGCAACCGCAGAGAGGGCCGACGCCCCAGCTACACCAACAACCTGTACCGCTACTCCCCCTCCCCGAGCGCTGCTCCTCACTCCATCCTCTCCTCTCCCACGATGCAAAGCACCCCGACCCTACACAACAACCTGAATTCATCCGCGAGTCCAAATTTAAAGAAAAACACAGGTAGGACGCGACGCGTTGATTATGACATTAAAATTCGTTTTAATACAAATACAGTCTACACAGACAGGATCATTTCAAGCTTCAAGAGTTTTTATTGTCATTATACAAGATGATGAAATTTTGAAAAGACAAAATAGAATATTGAATTGAAAGGCAGCGAAGGAAGCAGCAAAATAGTATTTGAATAATGGAAATGTGAACACTTAATAAATTATGGGCATTTAATAAATAGTAAACATGTGAAACAAATGTACTGAACTTATTAGAAATATTTCCCAGGATCAAAATAGCGGAATGATAAATAGATATTCAATATCCAATGACCTGACAGTGTCCAGTATGATTCAGTAAAGTGACATTATTGATTAAAGTGACCATGAATATTGATAAAGTGCACATTTGTCATGTATCATGAATCTAAAGAGAACCTGCTATTCAGTTCAAAGTTATTTGAACCTTTCTCCAACAGAGGACAGCCCCGCCTCTCTTCTACCCACCCGGCTGCCCATGGCTCTGGCCCTGGGGCAGCAGCAGCAGCAGCAGCAGCAGCTGGCACAAGCCGCCACACTGGAGCATCTGAGAGAGCGGCTGGAGCGAGGAGCTGCAGCCACCGCTGACGCTCCGGAGAAGAAGATGATGCGGCTGGCAGAGGAGCAGCAGCGCCTCATGCAGCAGGCGCTCCAGCAAAACCTCCTGGCCATGGCCTCTCACTTCAACCCGATGAACCTCAAGCTTAACAATGGACACGGTGGGGTGACAAGCTTTGCAGAGACATTATCAAACCAAACCAGTAAGAGGCCATTGATTTTGAGGTGTTGTTGTCGTCCTTCCACAGAGAGCAAACAGGATTTGTCTCTGAGTATCTCTACTAATGGAGCAGCCAGTATCAGTGTGTCTGTGGAGGTCAATGGAACCATTTACTCAGGTATGTGACTCCCTTTACTTCACTGTGAGGAAAGGTTTAGGGGATTTAGATCAACTGAATGAATCGTTTCATTTGTCGAAATTAGAACTTGACATTCACATTTACTTTACCTGAGAATTTATTTTACTCTCAGCTACTCAGACATTTTTGGGAATTATTTACCTTTTCTAAGAACTGGTTTGGAAAATGGATGTAGGTTTAATGTCTTAATATAAAGTAGCCTATGAAGCTACATTATTAGCTTAACTCAGCATCTATAGTGGAAATATTGGAACTAGCTTTGCTCTTTTATAAAGAAAAGATAATACCTGCTGACCAGCACCTTCACTTTCTGCTGCCCCTGTGTGCATAATTTTCATTCTTTTCATGACTTCCTCTGTATATAGAGCGGTTAATATTAAGAGGATGTCGATAAAGTCTACACTGGATGTTGTAATGTCAATGTAACACGTGTTCCTTGCAGGAACGCTGTTTGCCCAGAAATCTGCTGCTGCCGTGGCGTCGCAGGCCGTGACTCTGGCAGGAACCAGTGGTTTCAGTGCCCTCTCCTCCTCACACAGTCCCTCGTCTTCATCATCCACCTCCTCTAAGGGACCAAATTAAGGTTTGCTGGCGTTTAGATCGGCCCAGACAACAATCAAGTGTACCTCTCTTGTCAGACAACTCTGTGACCTCTGTAGGGAAATCGACCGCAACACATTCCACCATAGTTTTTCCATTACCCTGACAGCGTGATGTGCTCGTCAGCGGGACACTGGCGTTTGACCAGCCTGACTATAACTTAGATTTGAATCAGTTTACCTTAGTGCCTGGCAGAAGCTTCTTTTTGAAATGTACTGGCACTCATGTGTAAAGGGCTTTACATGGTTTGTTTAGAAGTGTCTTTAGAGCAGAAAAGTGCACAATGAGAACCGATTCCAACAGGTTTTTTTTTTCTTTTAATGTCAGCTACACGTGTAGCTAATCATCAAACAGGTCTGTAGCTGCCCTCTTGCTTTAGTCCTCAGTAGATCAGTGTGGTTGCCAAAGTGCAGCTAGTGAAGACCAAAAAGCCGTATTTCAATACAATAGGTTTAATGATTATCAAAGGTTTTCACTGAAGCCATTTTTTTTTTCCTGTTGGCAAAGATTTGGTTTAATTTCAGTGGAAGCGTGTAGTTTATTGTCAGCTGTAGTATTTTCTTAAGAATCAAATGGAATTTAAAAGAAATTGGTTGATGTTGGTTGGATTTTTTTTTTTTTATCGTAATGTATTTTTTTTTTATTTAATCATTTGGCCTGGCCTTAAAAAGTGCAAACGTTTTTTGTTTATTCAATCAATTTTGAATCAAATTTTGGAGGACAAAGTTCCTGCAGCGAGATGTAGGCCTAAGTTAGAAAGGAGTGATAAAACATTTACCTCATTTGACGTCTCACGATTGTAAGTGTAGTGGGAGTTTGTTCTGGACTCAGGAATGTCCTCTGGACTTGTCACTGTTCCATCTCATAATATATTACTGTGTTGTAATTGTATAAACGTAAAGAATGTACCACGAATGACCTCAAGCTTTCGACAAGTGAACACTGAAACAGTGCTACCTCACTCTTCTGGAGAAATATGCAATAGTTATTGCAGCATGTGTTGGTTTAGCCATCTGCTGAAATAATCTGCATGTGGACAATCAAGTTGACATATCACTGCAAACAAATGTCACTGTGAACTTGGCAAAAAAAAAAAAAAAAAAAAAATCAAAGTTAATGTTAAAGCTCTGTTTTGGTATTTGATTAACATATTTCCTGGACACGTGGCCATGAGGAATAAAGAAATCTTGTGTGCTGTTAACAGACTGTGTTCTGTTGTCATTCAGGATATCACAGTATGTTTCTTTTTGTCACCTTTGCTGCGTTATCAAACTATGTATGTTGGACCTACTCAGTCATAATTTCAATTCACTTAATATAATAGATTTTTAATATAAGAATAATAATAAGTAAACCCCAAAATGGGTTCTATCTTGGTCCATGCTTCTATGTATAATGTACTCAATGCTGCAGTTAAGTAAATATTTATATTAAAGCACACAGTATATAACAGTAAACGTTTTATTAAAGGACTAATAATGTGGATGTACTTTCATATCAGAGGACGATTTCTGTGTCTTTACTGAGAAGATTAAAATAATGCTGTGCTTAGTTCAGTGACCAGGTGGGGGTAGCATTTCCTCCTTTACAGAAGATACATCTACCTCATTAACATTCTAGTTCAACGGGCAATAGATTCGTACAAACAATACAAAATACTCCTTAGTAGTATATGTAGTTAAATGTTAGTTTGACAAATTTGGAACATGGAATGTTTTTATCCAATCCCCACTCTGGGTTTTATTCTCAGTCAAACTTTGGTATCAAACCAAATACATTTCTCATTAGAGTTATAACTTAAAATCCCCACATGATGTATGTGCAAGGACAGGAGCTAAGAGCCGAGGGGATGAGTCGCAGGATTTACTGTAGGGGGCAGTTGCTCTGTAGTGACACCGCTGGATTGGCATCTGGAGCAGGGTGGAAGAAAGATGCTGCATGGCACAACTGAGAGGAATTATGAGATGGATGTCTCCGCCCATGGTCCCCTCCCCCAACAGAGGACTAATACTGGTCAAGTCTCTGTGCAGATGAGGGGACTGTGACTGGGATGAACTGTTTGGAGGTAGTAGGACAGCCGGAGGACGGTGTGATTTCAAACAGGCTGAAGGACTTGATAGAAGCGACTGGATGAAATGTATTGTTGCTGGAACGTGATTTGAAATATACAGGATATTTTCAAGGGACGATTCTTTATTGCCGTTTTGCCTTTTGCTCAGCAGCGATGTCTTTGGTTGGTCTTGTGATGCAAAGATTCACTTTCAGCACTGAAAGCCAGAATGTGTTTTCATCAGCCAAGCAAATGATTGTCATCACCGGGAGCTGAGGATACTTGTGTAGGAAAGCCTTCGGCCCACTGTTGGCACCATGCCTTACCATGATGAAGAGTACCCCGGCCAGCCTCTGTGGCAGTCTGTGCTGCTCTTCTGCTGCAAGGGGATGATCGAGGGCATCATGGTCATCCTCTTCTTCTGGCTCCTGGTGCAGGTCCTCTTCACCAAGCAGCTGGAAGGTATGGTCTGAAAGGAGAGGTGAATAGATCTAGTTATGACTCCCATGAAAAGGATGGGGGACCATAGGTTCAACAAGTTCAAAAGTTCTTGTTCTTTTTAGTTAATGGGTTATCGTCTCGCTGAAATTTCAATATTTGCTCTTTGTTCATAAATCAGCAAAGAATTTGAAGGGATAAAATAGATTTGGAATACCTGTATTTTTTGCACAGATAGATTATGGTTTCTTTATCTCTTTTATTGTAAATAGTGATTAGTACAGGTCTTTAAAGAAGGAATGAACATAAAAATACTTCTGATTGTTGTTTTAAGAAAGACTTGAAAAGGTCAGAAAGTCTCCAGGGCCGTCATTACAGTAGCAGGGTTTTAAAACTGCTGCCATCTCCTTGTTCTCCCTCATGTCTGCAGTCCACCTACAAGTTCTCCTCTTGGTCGGCCTCATCGTCTTCTTTCTCTGTCTGATATTGGGGTGCGTCTTGTGCTGGAGGAAAAGTCAAATTTGTTCAGCGCAAGACAAAGATCCCGTGACGCCGCCCCCCGCTGAGCCCGTGACCTTTGCCCAGAGCTCACCTCCCACGGCAGCAACGGCAGCATCCAGGCAGCAGTATGAGGAGCTGGACGGAGACCTACTGGAGTATCCCTCCACGTTCACCAGCCCAGCCCCTTCGGAGGCTGAGTTCCCCTCTCGGGCTTTTTCCAATCAAGCCCCGACCTCCACTGAGCGGAAGGAGCAACAAAAGTCTTATTTTTCTTTCCGACGTCTCAGCACACCCCCACTGATGTCACCTCTTTATAAACCCATAGATCCCAGCCACACTTCCCTGCCCATGTTTCCCAAGCTGGCACTATTGTCCAAAACATGCAATGCTCTGCAGAGGCGGTGCAGTGTCACTGGGGACAATGTTTCTTATACTGAACACAGCAGGCTCACCAGCCCTGATGAACCGATCCCACTGGCTCCTCTGAGCTATGGCTCCGGTGCCGGCTGCAAGCAGCCAGCATCGCAGACACCCTGCCTCCGTTTCACCATGGCCTTCTCTCCAGAGGAGCAGACCCTGGAAGTCACCGTCCTGGGCCTCAGCGGGACGCCTCACACGCTGGAGGACGTGTCCGTGCTGGGCAGCCTGCCGCCTCTGTACCCCTGTCCCATGCAGGCCGCCGTCCAGAGCCGCCTCAGCGCGGAGCCGCGTGGCCCGGTCCTGCTTCTGAAGGTGAACTCTGTGAATGAGCTCCAGAGGTGCACGCTCAGAGCAGCTGTGTACACCCGGGAGCCGCACAGCCTGGGAGGGGCCGCGCTCGGTGAAGTGGAGGTGGAATGTGCCGGAACGGATTGGAGAGCAGAGCATCCAGTTCACTACACAAGAGAACTGAAACCAAACAAGGGGAAACTAAAAAAGGTAATAGTGGGTTGTAATAATATCATTGAGTGTGGATAAGGAAATGGCCAGATTTACTTGTTGCAAGGCTGTTTCTGGCCCTTTTAGGGCCTGATGTTGGACACATTCATGGACATTACCAGAGAAATTAACTGCTAAAGAAATGGATGAAAATGCTTGTATTTAAATTTTTGGCTTTTGGTGAGTGAGCACAATTCGTGATGTGTGCTACAAAGCTAAATTCTCATTCCCCGCCTGACAGACGTTTCCTCTCTTTGTTCAACTTTTGCCCTCTTCCCCTGCATCCTCTCTCGGAATACACTGGCACATAAGGGGCTTAGCTCTCCTCCGCAGATCTTCATTTTGCTGCAGTATCAGTCTCTGGCCCACCGGATCAAAGCCACGGTCCTCAGAGCAGATAACCTGGACAAACTTGCACACCCCTCAGCAGCACCAGGTAAAACTGGCCTCTGTCCTCGGCTGAATTTGACTGACTCCCTCAGGACATGCTGCAGGGAGACATTGTGTAACCATGCGTGGATCTAACGTTTGCCTTGCAGGGGCAGAGGTAAAATAATTCCCTATGTTTGCTTCTAATGTTTGAGGGATTAGATGATGTCTACAGGATGCGAATGCCGCTGGAGCTCATCCCCCTTTTTTAATGACATTGTGGTTTAATCCTTCACTCTTCACAATCCTCTGGAAAAAATGTTCCAATCTCCTCTGTGTCTCTGGTCTGACAGTAATAATCTTTGTTTGCATTAGCCTGTCTGCACATTATTTTCATCCTAAAGAGCCATTAGATTTTATGATATCTGTTTCATGTGCAGTATGTCACATGAGATCATGTGTTTTGGTTTGCGTCAGATTCTGAAAGTAGAATCTATACAGCAGAGAGTAGCCAGGACGGTGTCTCTTTTGCTAAAGACTGAACTCTTAAATCTACATTTTGAAAATGTTGCAAAATATAATGTGCATTTTATTTTGAAATAAGAACCTAATCTGACACAGGGACAGTAGCATTAGAACTACGACACTTGCTATATTATGAAAAAAAAAAATATTTGAAACATTATCATTACAGTACATCTGTGTTGCATTTTTCTCATGGAATCTTGTTTTTATGTTTAAGTTAATCTGTCTAACAGATTTCTTCACACGGGCTGTGTTCAGATTACCAGGTGCTGATCAATCTGCATCATGACAGAGCAGTGACCAGCAGCAGGGAGACCAAAGGAGGCTCCTGCACAGTGTGGAACGCCTCGTTCCTGTTCGACCTCCCTCCAGGAGACATCAGCCAGCTGCCCCTCATGCTTGAGTTCATAATCATGCAGGTATGAATTTCTGTGGGAGCTCACATTTGTACAGTAAAATCACTCATTTATTTGTATACTAATTAATAATAATTTTCTTCATGTGGAAGAATCACGTGGACCCGGAGGCTAAAGTTCTTGGTCGAGTCGTCATCAGCGCAGCGGCTGCAGATGCAGGCCGCGCTCACTGGAGGGACATGTGCAGTCTGCAGATGGGGCAGGCACGTTGGCACAACGTTGAACCAGAACCACAGTAGATACACATCGTCCTTAAAACCTGTTTGGTGGCCAGTGGATCCAGTACACTGTGACCTCGGAGCTGATGTTGATATGACAGTTCTAATGGATGGATGAATATGGCCTTATTCTAATTAACCCAATATTGCATCATAATGATTTAATAATACACTATGAATCCAGACATTATATCATATAATATATTTTTTAATAAAGAAAAAACATGAGTGTGTGTGAAAAGAAAACTGTGGTCTGTATCTAATATGTGTGACTTCTTTCCTTTATTTGATATGAGATTAACATATGTCCTTTATAAACTATAAATATAAATGTAAGACACATTTGAAATAGATAATTAGAAATAATAAACTGCAGGATTTCCTAAATGTTAAAGTGCTGTGAGGAACCATGTAATATAAATAAAGAACACATTTGCCTGAGGTTGGTGGCTTTATCACTCAGTGGAGCGTACTGTTAGACTGACTATCAAAGAAAAAAAAATCGCAATATTTGCATTATTTAAAAGTATCTGCATCATCTGATCCAAAGGGTTATTTTTTAAATACTATAGGCACAAAGGCTTTCTTGCACAGAAACAGGTAAATAACCTGTCAGCGTATTAATATAGAAATAAAATAAAATTCTTGCACATTGCAGCTTTCACAAAACAGCCCGTCCCTCCTCCTCATCTTCATCAGGGCTACAGATATCTACAAGCTCAGCCAGGAACACTCCATCAGGGTAGAACGACGGTGTCCTCTGCTGCAGGTCCCACTCATCTGAACAGTGAGCCAGGATGGACTCTTCTGGAGATGTGTCCGATGATTTCTCTGCTGCAGTGTGAAGATCCCGGATCGGCTGCTTGAACCTTATGACTTAAAAAAAAAAGGTTGACCTGATTAAAACGGGATGTACTCATTCAAATGTCAAGTCTAATGAATACTTATACATGCATGCGATAGAAAGCAAAGATAGAAAATAAGGACATTAATTCACCAGTGAAGATTGTAATAATGAAATTAGCCTTTTTATCTTGTGCGTTCATTTCATTATGGCCATGTGTGAATCTGTCCCCGTTTGAGGAAAAGAGGTTTGAACTACAAACACGACACAGACTAAAGCACGTACATCTACACAACTGATTATAATGACTCATGTATATTTTACCTTGCTGCAGACTCTCATTATTTGCCATCAGATTATTGATTTCTGCACTCACTGCTGACATCTGGTAGAAGAGAGAATAGTTCCCAGTGTTGTTTTTAGTCAAACACTTCTGAATGCATTTGTTTATTTCTAAATCTATCTTTGTTGTTAGCAGCCAGAATAGATCATACTCAGTAAAAAGCTATATATGTGCAGCACTTTAAATCACACTGTAGTCGATTTAAAAATCTGCATTTGGTCATAGATAAGACAGCTCAGACTTTGAACCAATCCCCTAACTCTCTGTCCGCAGAACCGTGGTGGCCCCAGGCCGTCAGTGAGAGACGGTGACGCGCTGTTGCCCCCGCCCATCCTCTTATGGTCAATTCAGATGAGTTCCAGTCGAGCGCTTCACTCCTCCGCTTCAGATCCGATTATTCACCAAGCAGAAAGGGTCATATGTGAGATTATGGATGAACTGTGTCTAACATGGCGTTTAAGTGGTTATGCAGCCATGTCACCAGGGACTCTGCTCTTTGATTGAGGCAGGACCTGGGATTTGTGCTGTCTGCACGTGTGTGTGACTGCGTATGACTGGGCGCAGACGCAGCTCTGTAATTTCATGATATAATCTAGTCATGATTAGTGACATTCATTTATGTTGGTGGATCTGGGCCAGAGGTTGATGTCCGTGTTTCTGAGGTGTGGCTTGCTCATTAACATCGAGATTCATATATAGGATTGATTATTGATCTCCGCCCTCTGCAAGTATGGCACTCCTCACCTTGTCTCCCTGGCTGTGGAGGGTCTCCTCAGCCTGCGCCTCTTCTGCCAACCCTTCCTCCTCCGCTCCGAGGTCACTGCTCTCCTCGTCCTCCTCGAACACTGGCATCAAGCCGGGACTCTGCTGACAGCTCCACCTGTCCCCTGCACTCTAGATAAAATATTAAACACACATAACTTGAGTTCCCTCTGCAAACCTTAGTGGCCATCAAGCTCATCGGCTAGAAATAAAGATGGAAGCCAAAGTGTTTCAGTTGCCCCCTGGTGGCTGACTGCAGAACATGTCATAGCCCAGCTGGGATCGTACTGACACATGAAAGAATTTTCTCTAGAGGCTGTCTATCATTTGAGGTAGTTCTGAACACACTATAATATTTGTGATCATAAAGATGGGGCGATGATGACTGACAGGGATCGATCAAGAGCTTGCTTCTATTTGAGCATGACTGCACAGACCCTGATCCTATGACATCACGATTGGAGGATGTGTGATATGCATTGCCATGTTTATAAACAGGCTATGGTCTAATCCATATCGTGACTCTCAGGGTGGTTCTTAGTTCTTACCCTGACAGCTTTAGGAGCAGGAGTCCAGTCCTGAGGTGAGAAGATCCCCGTCTGAGCAGCTGCTGACGTGTTGTCCACATTTCCCTCCTGATTTCCTTCTCGCTCTTTGAACAAACTCTTTAACTACAAAAATGATGAGATACAGAATATTTGGATTATCCTGTGATCTTTACCTTTAGTACCCTTAGATTGTTTATCAGCATCGATGAAGGGAGAAGCATTCAAACCTTTGTGTAAAAGTAACAAAGTCATTTTCATCAAAATATCTATTGTGCTTCAGTAATATTTGCTAGTATATCGATTTTTCTGCTCATACATTTTAATAAAGTTCTAATTCAGATATTTTATTCTTTGGTGGCTTGTTAATAGTATTTCAAGTCATACTGAGGTCAAATATCTGTCATGGCAACCCACCCAGCTCCAGTCCATCCAGTAAACTTTCATGCAAAACCAGAAATGTCAACCTTGAGAAAAACTCAACATGTGAGCTTCATGCTCCAGGGATCATGGAAATATTATGGCCAATCTGTCCAAAAGTGGTGGCTTGACAGAAGGACAGTAACCTTCGTTGTAAGGTGAAGTGTAATTGTGCTGGTATTAAAATATATATATATACGTATATAACATATATATATACCTGCTCAGTGACCATTCTGTTCTGCTGGACTGTCTCCAGATTAACTGGACAGACAGTTCCATCCCTCCTGTCTTCCACAGGTGGTTTCTCATCCTTAACCTGCAAATTAGGTATCATTGGTTTTTCATATTCATCACCACCACATGCAGGAGGCATGAGGGTTTCCTGTCTCCCGTCTCTTTACCGGGGAAAGCTGCTTTAGCGTCTGAAGCTTCTGGATCGCCAGTATTTTCTCCTGCTGCTGATTCCCCATCCTCCGGCTCGCTGAAAACATGGAAGATGAAGGTTTTGAAGCTGAGCCAGTGAGGGAGATTAATCCACCATCACCAGACATGTTTTCAGAAGCAGACTCACCTTCTTGCTGAGTCTGCAGTGAGTCAGCGTTGGATGCATTTGCTTGGTCCTCTTCGTCTTCACAGGCCTTCGCCATGGGGTTTCATGAACAATGTTAAAGAGTCAAATGTAGCCTGAGGACTCAGCTGATTTAGCACAGATGTGTTACGCATAGATTGATCAGCCAGTTTTCCCTGTGTCTCCCACCCCGGCTTACATTACAAATGCAGTATATTTCTGTATATTGAATGTTGAAAAATGAATTTGCTGACGTGCGGAAATATCTCGTTACCTGCGGGGATTTGTTTTGGCTGCTGTGGGAGTCTGATGGCGGCTCCAATGCTAAAGAGGATTCAGATAAGCTGATACACGGCGTACGAGATAAAGACACAGATCAGAGAGTTTAATTTTCAGCTTTGCTGGCGATACATTTTGAAAATGAAAATCTCATCAAATTCCACTCACCCTGTCATTGTCCCTTTGTCCTGAGTCTGCACTGAATCACCACCTGTAAACACAAGCAGCTCCGGATCAGTCGTGTTAGTGCATCACCCATGACAGTATTTGGTGGCCGTCTTTACATCTGTGAAGCAGCTCGCGACTCCTGCTCCTTTCCAGCTCCAGCTCCTGTTTACACGCGTCAAGCTCAACCCTCAGCAGCGAGACCAATTCCCTCTGTAAGAGTTAAGACTAATATTATACAACTCATTTATATCCACCAAATATGAATATTCAATAGATGTAATGTAAGCAAGTGCGATGATGGAACCTGAAGCCTCCAGTGTTTATATAATCGGAGAGGGAGACAAATGAAATGTGATTCTGGAAAATGAATGTTTTTAAGAGAGCAGTAAAGAAATAGTCTTGCCTGATTTCTGGAGTTGTTCTTCTTGAGCTTCTCCAGCTCCTCCTGTGTGAACTGAAGGGTCAGAGCCGCCTTTTGCCATTTCTGAGTCCAGTGTGAAGTCACGGCTTTGAGTTCCTCGATGTTTTTGACTCTGGCCGCGTCTTGTTTCTGATGCTCCTCTTCCATTAGCTGTAACTTCTCCTTGTTCTCTAAGACCGCAGCCTCCAAACACAGACACTGATCCTGCAGCTTGTGTTTTTCTGATTCCAAAACCTCCACACATTCCCTGCATAAAGAAGCAGGTTTAAGTGAGGTTAGGATAACTGAAGAGCAGTGGGTGTGGACGTCTCACCTGAGCTGGCCGCACTTTTCCTTCATCTCGTGTCCGCCATCATTCATTTTACTCAGCAGCTCTTCTTTGTGTCTGATCAGCTCAGAGCGCTCAGCCTCAAGAGCCTCGATCAGTTTGGTGTTGACGAGCTTCTCTGCTGCCAGCTCCTGGAGCTGAGACTGTGATGTTTCCAGCTTCTGCTCCATCATCTTGAGCTCACACGTCAGCTTTTCATTTACCTTTCAATGAAACAATGGCAATAATTTAAAACTTCAGCTTAACAAGAAGACAATCGCTCAAAGGTTCCAACCTCTCTGAGGGCCGCTGATGTTTCCTTCATCAGAACCATCTCCTCATCCTCTTTGTTGGTGTGAGACTCGTGCCGCTCACAGACATCAGAACCGGGTTGTGTCGTCTCCAGAACCTGGGCCCTCTGGTGCAGATCTGCTTTCCCCTGTAAAAAGCATCATGGCAAAAAAAAAAAAAAAAAACGTGGTCACGCCATCCCAGCACATTTGGACTTAGATGTTTCAGATGTTGAGGTCCAGAGGAGATTCTGTCTAATACCTGGATCAGGTGAGCCCCTGTCAGTTTGGCCTTCAGCTGTTTTACAACATCCTCCAGCTTTAACACTTGAGTTGACAAGATGGCCTTTTCCTGAGCAGAGTGAGAACGATGCATCTGAATGTGTAACTGTTCCTGTAAATGTTTAATGTGATGTATAAGCACAAGGAGTGATTAGACACATAACTCACCAGGCATGCTTGGCCGATTTTGTTGTGAGCTTCACTCAGCTGCTCTTGCACCTCGGAGTGATTCGACGCTGTTTGGCTGAGCCTCTGATTCATGTTGTTGATTTGACTCAACAGTGCCTTCTGTGTCTATAGGCCGTCAGTAGAAAGATATACATCTAGTCAGTCTGGTCAGGAGTGATTAAAATACAACAGAAAATGCAGTTTAAGTTTGAATTTACTTTCTGAAATTCACAAGATCCAGATTTTTATTTGGATCTGCACCAAATTCATCAAGAGCCATGAACAGTACTCAGGCTCTTTACTGAACAATTCCTCATCCCTCAACCAAACCAGCACTTTGGGAATCTGGTATCTATCTCAAAAATATTATGTCATAATTCTACTAATGTTTTGTTTATGTCTTCACAAACTGACCTCGGTTGAAGCCTGGAGTTGCTGCAGGGCCTGGGTTCGTTGTTCTTCTTGTGTTTTTGCTCTCGTCTCAGCCTCTTTCAGAGCCTCTCTCAGCCTGCGCAGCTCTGTGTCAACCTTCTGGTCCTCCTAAACACAAATAAAGCAGGATACAAATCACGATACATAGAATCAGCCACCATTTGCCCCACTAATATATTTTCACAGGAAAGAAAGCTGTCACACCTGTCTGTTACGCTGTTCTTCTTCCCTCTCTGCTGAGGTTCTGCTGGGTGAATCGGGTTTGTTTTCAGCTAGTTGATCGATGCTTCCACCGTCCAAAGCAGACCTCATTTGCAGCAAGTCCTTCTCCAGCTTCAGGATCCTTGTGAAGGGAATATCACATGAGGAATGTCAGTCTTTTCTTACAGCCTCTCATGTTAACCTCTCCACGTCTTTCGCCTCACCCACTTTTCACGGAGCTCTCTGTGCTGTGGGTTCTGGGATAATTCAGCAGCCTCCCTCTCCTGCTCAAGTGGGCTCATTCCTCCGGATATCTGATGTGTGCACATTAGAACGGGGTAAACTGTGTTCAGCTGCAGCTAATATGAACAAGCTGCTCAAAGCACAAACAGTGTGAACTCATCCAAAAAATTGTGGCACTGTTTTACTTACCTTCTGTGTCATGGAAGTCAGGTTGTAGCTTAGCTGTGTATCTCTGGCCCTCAGCTGGTCCAGCTGAGTGTCAATCCTTTCTTGAGCGTCCTGCATCCATTGCGCCACCTCTGTTTGTCTAAAGCTACTTTCCACCCGGGCAGCTTGTCGTTCAGCTCCCGGAGATGGAGGAAAGGGCCGTGCTGCACCTTCAGGCACCAGATGGGACAAGGACTGCCACTTCCTTAAACCTGGGCCATTTTGTCTGAAGCCACCACTGCTGCCTGTTGAGCTGGAACAGACACAGTGCTTCAGCCACCCTGACTTGAAATTGTTTATGACTTTGTCTCTGTTGCTTAAAAATGGGTTTCTCCTCTGTCACCTTGTGCTGACTTTGGATAGAAACCCAGATCCAGAGACCGTTGACGAGCCATGCCAGGCTGAGGTCTGAGAGAGAGAAACACACACATTCGAAGCAACTGTGCTTTGAATAAACTGTTTTACTTTTAAGAACAAGAAGGATATGGTTCTTACCTGGGCAGAATAGTGAGATTGAGTGTCCCACATGTCAAGGTCCCTGAGGGAAAAAGGACTCGAACTCCTGCATGAGGATCTGAACATCATGGAGTGACTTCCTAGACCTGTGCTATTGCTTTGTATGGGAGAGGCTGCAATCCTCATCTCCCCACGTCCGCCCAAGTGACAAGGTTAGATTTTCACATGAAGGTGGCAGCTCAGAGAGAGTGACTGTACTTGGATGACGTGTCTTGGTTTTTCCAGTGCCTGCTTGGTGGCAGTTATTCACAGTATTGCATGGTATTACAGTATGTCTGTGATCTACCAAAATGTGGGCTTGATTATAGATATGCTCATTATACCTATCTCCACATCTAAATGCAGGCCTGTCTGGTCAAAGTGTAGTTTCCACTCATCTTTCCACTTTCTCTTACTGTACCTTGCTGCAGAATCTCTCCTCCTCTCCTGTTATTGACAGCTCTCACCCGCTCAGCTTGTGATTCCCTGAAGGCTTTGATTTCCATCAGATGCAGCCCTTGAACAAAGTATCCATGGTAACCCATGTATACAGGACACAGTTGGGTGGGTGTGTCATGTGCTAACACTTCTGGGATAGTTTCCGCATGACCTCACTCAGCCTGCTGACTGGTTGTTTGTTGCCATGAGTAACAGTTATCACCATACACGTAATTTAGACTCAGACTAATTAAATGTTACAGTAAATGTGATTTGGATTGCCTGTAGGGAAATTGAAATTAAAAAAATTGTTGATGCGATAATGTTTGTGGATAATTTTAAGGGATATTATATTGGCTGGGTTAAAAGAGCATGTGAGGACTTGTCACATGGTAGCATAGTTGTAAGCTTGCTAATATTCAGTGTCAAATATGGCATCCTGCTGACTAAATCTCAAGTTCTGTTTTTGCAGAGGCAAGTCAGACCATTATTCACAACCACTGCTCCACCTTAAGATAGTAATAACAACAACATTGCAATAATAATAATAATTAAATGTTCATAGTGTCAGTAGAACAGCCTTAGTATTGAACCAAACAAAATCAGATAATTACATTCTAATCAATTTTCTAAATTTGGCTTTATGTGCATTCACAGCATAGACTGTATATTAAGAGTCGAAAAAAATACGGTTGAAATTTGGGATTTTATTTTGAATATAGTTTTCCCGGAAACAGGAAGTGGTCATCCAGACGCTAGCAGCAGAGGGTGATAGCCGCTCGTCAATCTGGGAAGCTAACACTTTCAGTGAGCTACAATCTTCCCTTCAGAACTCAATTTTACCATTCACTCATCCGTGTTCTACAAGAGTTTACTTTGTGATACTCCCTAGAAGGTAAAACCCTTAAACCACCCGACTTGTATTAAATGGAGCGTTTTTGTCTCTAATTTGAGCGGAAAGAGCCGATGCTAACGCTAGTTAGTTAGCACAACTATTAGCATAACTATTCATCAGCATCTGGCACAAACCATCTCTGATGCTCCACATTCAGAAAGTTAGACAAGTGATTTAAAAGAGAGGTCGTGTCGTGTGCTACGAATCTGCTGTGACAAGAGCTGTTGGATTAAAACAGGTTTTCAGGAACATTGTGCGGACATGGCTGCGGATTGGTTGGGGAGTTTAGTGTCCATCAACTGCGGTTCAACACTGGGAGTCTATCAAGGAGAGGTGACATCTGTGGACCAGTCGAGCCAAACCATCTCCTTGAGACAGCCTTTCCACAATGGAGTCAGATGTCCTGTTCCCGAGGTCACATTCAGGTAAAGCACTGCATCTGATTTCCCCCTGACTCGTAATGCACTCTGGTCTGAGTTACAACTTATGTTAATTTCTACATTTTTTTGCAGTGCCATTGATATAAAAGAGCTGAAGATCCTAGACATCAGAAATGGCAATGCCCGGGTGAACTCTTCTGCATCCACGAAAGTAGGCAGTGCTCCAGTTGCAGTCCCAAAGGGAGACCCTAGGTCGGTGGACAAGCCGAGCTCTCCACCTCACTGCTCAAAAAGCTATGGAGACCGTCACCTGGATGTTCCTGGTCAGCCCAAAGGATTCCGTCGAAGACACAACTCCTGTAAGTGCAATTTTATATCAAACCAGAGTTAAACAAGAACACTACAATTAATTTATCATGTGTCTAGATCAAATATGTATTTATTGTCCCATTAGGGTCAGCCAGCAGCCGAGGAGTGAACCAAGTGACGCCAAAAAAGAATGGGGTGAAGAATGGTCACATGAAGCACAGAGATGACGAGTGCTTCGGTGACGGTGTGGACGAAGAACTCGACACAGACTTTGATTTTGAAGGAAACTTGGCTCTTTTTGACAAAGCAGCCGTTTTCTCAGAGATCGACGTATCAGAGCGTCGTAACGGCGCAAGGTCGCGTGGGACGCCACAAGATCAGACCCCTTCACGGTACCGTCACGACGAGAACATCCTTGAAGCCAAACCTATTGTGTACAGACAGATAACTGTCCCGCAGCCTGGAGCCAAAGAATATTGCACTGGTAAGTATTTCACAATCTCAATAAACAAGTGGTAGAGAAGGGAAATGTTACAAGTAATTGTGTCCTTTACTCTCCTACACCCATACAGACTCTGGACTTATTGTACCCAGTATATCCTACGAACTACACAAGCGCCTGTTGTCACTTGCTGAGCGCTACGGTCTCTCACTGGAGCGAAGACTTGAAATGACTGGAGTGTGCGCCAGTCAGATGGCACTTACATTGTTGGGAGGGCCCAATAGGTATGTGATGGTGAACAAAAAAAAAACTATATATTAAACATCAGAGGTATGGCTGTTATCTGTTGTTATGGAATCTTTAATATGACATGCATGAAAACTAAAATGAACAATGGGGGAAAAAGCAGGATTAAATAATAGGTTAGATTATCTAGGTTTACTATACTAGTGAGCCTTATTAGTACTGGCACAAATTACCAGAATTCTACTTATTTATTCTTGTGTTTTTTTCCTTTTCAGATTCACGCCCAAAAATTTACACCAGCGTCCCACAGTGGCCCTGCTGTGCGGCCCTCATGTTCAGGGGGCTCAGGGCATCAGCTGCGGACGTCACCTGGCCAATCATGAAGTGGAGGTCATCCTGTTCCTGCCCAATTTTGTCAAGATGCTTGACTGCGTCACCAGCGAGCTCACACTCTTCAACAAAACAGGGGGCAAACAGGTGTCAAGTATCAAAGGTGTGCACATTTTTACACTTCGACTTTCTGGTTTGGTCTGACTTGATTTAAATTTTATTAATTTCCCAGTGTAGGTGATTAAACATTTCCCGGTTATGTTTCTCTCCCGACCTCTCAGACCTTCCAGACACCCCAGTGGACCTAATAATTAACTGCCTGGACTGCCACGAGAACACATTCCTCATGGATCAGCCTTGGTACAGAGCAGCTGCGGACTGGGCTAACCAGAACAGAGCGCCAGTGCTTAGCTTAGACCCCCCTGTCAGTGGACAGGGTCAGGCAGTTGAGGCCAAGTGGTCCCTCTGTCTTTGCCTCCCGCTTCCCCTGGGGGAGGGTGCCGGCCGGGTTTACCTTTGTGACATAGGTATTCCTCGCCAGGTGCTCCAGGAAGTTGGAATCAAGTACCACTCCCCTTTTGGGTACAAATTTGTCATCCCCCTGCACTCTGCATAACAAGCTTAACGGTCAACAAGACAGACTGAATCTTTCACCATCCTTGACCATTTGGGCTTGGTCGCCTTATATTAGAAAGTTTCAGCTGTATTTCAGTTCACCAGTCAAGTTTCTCTTCTTCTAACTTGTTAACGTGCAGGGGGAACTCGGCCGTCACACTGAAGAACGCCGCTTTGGTACCACTTTGTTCTGTAAGGACTAAATACATCATGGGTGGAGTAAAGTGATTCAAATCTTTTTGAATAAATAGATGGAAATGACATGCAAATATGTCTATACAAATGTATTTACATTCTATAAGATATATTGGTGATGAAAAACAGCTTAGAATTTACTAGGACAATCTGAAAATGTTAATTTACTGAATGTCATTGTAAACTAATGCCATTCCAAAGCCGTTGTGAATAAGATCCTCCATCAATTCTTAGTTTCACCAGGATCAGTCAACAGGATCGATCATGTCCCTGCTTCCTTACTGTGCAGTATTCAGTGAACATCAGATGTTTTATTAGGATATTTGTCATCCAGAACCTTCATCTATGTTTTCAGTAAACCAGTGTTATATGGACCAGCCACTGGATAGGGTCCAGGGATCAGCAGTGGTGGTAAGGGCTTTGCTATTATTAATTGGTAAAACTTAAAGAGCATTCCAGTGTTTCTGACGGTTTGAAGCCCGTCAAAACAAACTGTGCATTTTGGTTTCCGCTGTTGTTGATCTAAATGTTGAATGTTAGTCTTTTTCTGTTTCATATAGATATTGATGTCCAGTTACGTTAATTCTCTACAATGAGCATTATGTCTGTTTGTGTCTGTTATTATTGTTGTGTGGTGATGCATCTCCAGCACAAGTCATTTGCTTGAGTCCACACCGCATCACATCAACAATAATTAATAAGACAGAGTGGATCAATATGCAGATTACACAACATACTCATGTTAAACTAGTATGTGCAGAAAAGAAAAGAAGCAATAATAGTTTGGAACAGTTGAGGAAACATCTTAATTTCTCTAAAAAAAAAAAAAAAACAGCAGCATCATTTGCAGGTGGTTGTGAATGTAAATGATAGGGGATAAATAGGGGAGGGAAAATACACTGGTATGGTTCCCTCAGTTAAAAAGAGAGCATTAGTCAATCAGGTTAGAATGTTGGAAAAATGTGTTGCCTGACAAAACAATTAGGAAGCTTTCTAAAGTACAAACCCCTTCAATACATTTTCGGGGGTTAAGTAATCACAATCTGAAGTCACCGGAAATGATCAACGTGCACTTAGTGCCAGGTAGATCAGGTCTTTGGAGTGAGAAGTTGTTGGCAAACATGTTTAGTTTGTGAAGTACGTAATTAACACAAGTGCAGAGCTGCTTGTGTTTTGCTGCTTTTTGAGGCTTTGACACAGTCACGGGCCTCTGGTGTCAATGCAACACTTATTGCTGGTTCCTCAACAGGACCAGAGCTCTGTCACAGAGCTCAGTGGAGTGTAGTAAAGGCTGATTACAACCACTCACAGCTACAGAACCTTCTGTTGGATTCAAAGTGTTCAGCGTGCCATCACTCTATTTACATCTCAGGAGGAGTAAGGAAAACGAAGCTTGTGTTGTATTTGTTGTTTTCTCTGTGCACACTCGTCTCTGCGCTCATCCAGAGGAAGTAACTGCCATGCACAAATTGTTCTGTCTTCTCTCCAACATTCCTGCAGCCTGATGTGTTATGTCACATCTGTCCAGTCTTGCTTGGGAAACGTCAGCCTGGGTGAACGACTGTGAACTTGAAATGTTTATTTTCTCCTCTGGCCGCCAGGGGGCCACGCAGCCCCGCGGGTTAAGCCGCGGCTCTTCCTTATTCTGTCGAATCTGATGTAATGGCAGCTTTAATTCTATTTCCTCGATGGATGGTGTCATCACCGAGCAAAATGTGAACCCTCAGAAAGTGGGTCTCTGGGTCTGCAGAGGAAGAGTGGTGGCGTTTAAAAGTCTGTCTCCTGAAGCCAGCTTGGATGTTTGAATGTTTGGCCCTGCCAGAGAGGCTCGGTCCATAAACTCAGTGTTCAGTTCGGCCGCGTTGAAAAAGACGTGGTTTTATTTTGTTAGCTTCATGGATCAAAGTTCACTGTCGGGGGGTTGTTGGTGTGTGACTTGTGTTCTGTGCTCCTGTGCCACATCTGCAGACTGATTCTATAAATAAAAACATTCACCACTGACTTCTCCCTCTGTCTCTGTGTGTGTGTGTGTAAACACAGATCATCAAATTCCTCAGTGACATGTTCTCAGTGATCGCCTCGTTTCAGCCGCAGGAGTTGATGGTGAACGCGCATGTGCAAAACCGAGGTGGGGCAAAAAAAAAAAAAAAAAAAAAAAACCCGACTTGAGTGTTTCTCACGGGGAAGAAGTGAAGTGAAGCAGCCTGAAGTTTGAATCGCGCACAGTCCGCCGCCTGCTTCTTGACAGATTGCGTCATCGGTATTTTTCTGATCCTCTGCACTTCTGCCGCACAGGAGCGTCTCACCGAGCCTGCGGTGTGCGGAGGAGTCGGCTCCTCTCCATGTCCCCAGGTATTCGCCTCAGAGGGATGTTGACAGGAGACGCAGCAGAAGGGTTTTATCACTGAGCTGAAGTTTCACCTGGGACACTTCACTTCCTCGTCGGGGCTTCATGTGTCTCCGCTCGCGCAGCTCGTCCATGGGAGCAGATCTGCTGCAGCTGCGGCTCAGATGAAAACAAACGATCCTCTGCTGTTGCCTTGAATCTGCAGACAGGTAAGATGTTTTATTTTTGGAGCTCAGGCCACAGCTTCCAGATGCAGTTGAAGCAGCTAAATGTCACACGAGCCTCAACCAGCAGCCTGGTGCAGGTCCATTCACTTCACTGTAATGCCCCTGGTTGGCTTCAAGTGACTGGGCCACAGGAACAAGTCGTTTGTCTGTGCAGCTCACAGTGCTCCACAGTGAAAGAAACGTGAGCCCGGACACCTCCATGTGCTAATTAAATATGACAGCTGTTTATTGAAATATATTAATGCTTCATCACAGGTTTACCAAATAAACTGAAACATCTACATTTATATGTTGGGCATGGCTCACAGCGCCACCCACTGTTTAACACCGTCTCAGACATTGCAGGACCAGACAGTAAACCAGTTAAGGTCATGACTTTAATATGTTTGAAGAGGTATAAACTCTAATGCAGGTCCATGGCCTCCTGCCACCAGTCACTGTTCATTAGTTGGAATCTGGAGGCCTGAGCCCATAAACCAACACATCATTTATCTTTTTGAGACGACCCCCTCATCCGGAATAGTGCTGCGTTTAATGCCCTCCTCCTTCACTTCCTGTGGTCTTCCTGGGATGCAGTAGCTCTCCATGCTTCTCCGTCTCAACATGCTGGATAACAGTAATATAGATTTTGGGTGAGCTGTCACAGAGCCTGTTGACAGTTCAGTACTTCTCAAGCTGCAGCGGTAGAAATGTGTGACTTTCAAAGGGTTATTTAAGGTGACTGAGAAAGCCACGACAGTTGCAAATAGAAAAAAATCATGTGCAATTTCAGGGAGCAACTTTGTTACTGAAGTCAGCTACTCGTCAGAGGCTGTGTGTTTCACGTGCATGCATCATCAAACTCATGAATTTTTAAATTTGCCAATATATTTTCGATTCATTATCTTCATTTGCAGTGCATTGCCCTCTCTCAGCTCACTTATTATTAAATGGTATTACTGAATCCATCAATTGGTCGTCGTTGTCACAAAACAATTAATCGAGCCTCAGAAAGGAGCCAGTGCACATTAAAAATCAAATGCCAAAGAGAAAACAATGTTAAATGAAGTCACAGAGAGGGAACGAGGACCTCTTGGGTCTGTTTCAGGGAGAAGCCCCCTCCAGCTGAGACAGGAATTTCCTCAAAGGTCAGCAACTTTCCAAGAAATAAAAGACTGACACTGCTGTAGAGGCCTTTCCACTGATCATTCCTGTGCGTGTGGGGGGGGGGGGGGGGGGAAACAAGACAAGGGGGGGGGGGGGGGGGGGGTGAAACAAGACAAGGAGAGCACATGAAACCACAGCAAAGCGTTGCTCTCACAGTGTAATGTGATGTGCATGGCTGCATTAGTGGAGCAGTACTGCAGTGCACAGTGTGCAAAGCTCCACAGCAAGGAAGTGACTGTACATGGTTCAGTTGGCTTTCCTTCCCCTACATGCTGGTTTGTTTCAGTCATCAGTTATACAAGTGTTACGAGTCTCATCGTGCGGTCTGAACCTTGTTGCATTAAAATGCAAATTTACCCCTGTGCAAAATATTGATTAATGATTATTAGGATTATGATGATCCACCTCTAATTTTAGGCCATCTTTCTCGTATCTATCTAGAAGAAAGATGGCCGGGGTTGGCTGTGGCTCAGGCGGTAGAGCGGGTCATTCAATCCCTGTTAAATATGGCACCCCAGATTGTAGTGTATGTAGAAAGTGCTGCGCGTAGAAGGGCCACATGAATATGTATTTATAATCCAGCTGTTGCCCCAGAGGCAGAGCTGCAGGCTGTCGGGACCAGCAACTGTTAGCAAGAGCTCCTACTGCACATCTCTCCTTTCCTTTTGTGCACACGCCAGTTAGAGCAGTTAGACAGTGGATTATGAGCGACCGTCGCTCTTCGCTTGGGAGCAGAGACAGTCAGGGTAAGGGGCTGGGGTTTATTCGCATCGCACGTCTCAAAAACAAGGCAATTGTAAGTGTTTTGTAAAAGCTGCAAAAAAGGCACACAATAAAAAAATGACAGGTTACAATCTACCTCTTTAGGATCTATAGTAATGATAAGATATTAATGTTGATCAGAAATATTGGTACAATTTAAAGCCACATACACAGTGTTGAATAGTACATCAATAGTGGAGTGGATGGGAACACTCAGGTAAAGTTAAAGTAGCTCCAAACTGTACAAACATAACATTACTGGCCGAATAGTTCCAGTCACTTTCTTTCTCCAAAGGACCATATTAATCCGAGCAGCACATTTTACAAATCCTCCCTCAGCGTGTCTGCTCCTCCCCTCTTCACTGTATCACAGCAGCTTTTACTAAACCAATAGTACAATTCTCATTATTGTGTCTGCAGATAGTCGAGGGAGTGGCACGTTTACACGCAGCCAGAGAAGATATTCCTGCATACCTGTCCTGTCTTGCTTTGTGCAGTCAGGCGCCTGCTGATTTCTACAGCTCACACTGCAACGACTCGCATGAAACGAACATTGCTCGACCGGTCAGGTTTGAAGACCATTAAGAGATACATTGATATTACCCTCAAGAAAGGCCGTTTTTTGAAGTGATTTGATGCCTCTGCATTTCAGTAACTTGTTCTCCATTCTGACTCCATTCAGGTTTAGTCTGTCACCCTGTTTCCTCTTTCAGTGAATAATGCATCAGTTCTCCTGCAGCAGTGACAGTATGTCTGATTGGATGTTTGTGGATTCGATAATGATGCAGCTTCATTGTTCTCAGTGGAGTTCACATGATAATAACATCAACAATAGGCACGTGTTGATTGTTTGATTCTAACTGTAGAGGAAATTATTGTGAGTGAATTCCTCCCCCGAGGATTATCAGCCTCTTTATTACCATGTTACATCGACATGAAATTGCATCAGATAACTATAAACCATGGAAACACAACTTTCTACAGGCTGTTGACATTTGGTTAAGTTTCCATTCTCTGTATGGTTGGAAGTAAAGCAAATATACAGGAACTTACTTAAAATTATTTATTTAAATTCATAAAATCCAAACCATTTTGTTTGTTTCAAAAGTAAGCATAAAATAAAATGATGCATTTTTTTTTTTTTTTAAATCACTATAAAGTTAGTTTTTGTTTTTATAAAATGCTTGTAATGATTAAACGGTGACCTTCTTACTTGAGCAAACAAGTTTTAGTTCCATTGCTGCCCTTAAAACCTTTAGCCTGGACCGGCTGATGATGATTATGATGAGTTTTCAGGGAGACAGGAGTCAGTAGGAGCCCAGGGGTCAGGAGAAACTCCACCGTTGCACAATGACAGCATTGTGTGCTTCCTGAAAAGAGCGTGCTATGGTCCCATGTTGAGCTCTTTGGAGATGGCAATGTGACTCCATGGCAGTCGCAGTTCTGTCTCGTTCAGTCAGCTGCTGGTGGCCTGCTGCTGTGATGCATTCACTGTCCCGCAAGAGATGGATTTTAAACTGGCATGCTGCGTCAGCATTGGCCCAGTTGATCCATTAGGATCACTCTGCTCTGTCATGACATGTTCTGATGGCAGAGAATCGTGGGTAGGATTTCTGCCTCAATAGAGCTAAAATGCTGTCCAATGAATGAGGGATGTTTATGTTTTGGCGTATAACTGATCAGTCTTTTCATTGAAAGACACATTTAACATTTCTTCATTCAAATGTGTGACATAAAAAAGGCATGACAGAAGAAGGAAGTGTTTGGGCGGTGATGTCAGCAGAGCATCCTCACCCTAATATGGGATATTACTCTCACGCAGGAAGCTGGTTGCATAGCATGCTGAAGGATGTGACCTCATGTGCACATGGGTTAAAACCAGGATTTTCCCTGACCTTTGGGATTTGCAACATTTGCATGGGAAATGATGCACACAGAGAGGAACTAGGATTTTTTTGAGGTGGGGAGCATATTGGCTTGAGCACCACTTTACTTTAAGGTCATCATTTTAATAGGACGCATGTGCTCCTGTTTGTATTGGGTATATCAGGGGAACTTTGCCGTTTTGTTGTTGTCCAAATGGCTGTTTTATTTAGTCCCTCAGGCCTGGTCCGATCTCACCACTTATACCATTATGTATGGTATCAATCAACATTTTAACAATTTGATTTAGCTGAAGCTTTTTTTTGACGCTGTCCTTTCTTGTTGTGCAGCATGTATCTACACGAGCAGGTTGTTGCAGAAATGGAAAGTCGAATGTTCAGTGTCACACCCAGGTTCCGAGCAGTCTGGGTGGGGGCGCTTTAAAAGGTAGTAGTCAGGTCATGGCTGGGAGAAAATGAATGTAGTACAGGAATTCCCCTCGAGGTCTTGAGACTGGTGACTGTGGAGGAGAGGAGAAGGCAGCAGCCGAATGATTGGTGGAAGAGACTCTGGCAGAACCCGATTGGCTCTTTATAAATGCCCACAATCATCACAGCCGTCAGCATCGAGAGAGATAAAAGATCAAACCGGAAGTCACACTGAGCTTCATCTCTGTCTTTTTGAAGTCATATCATTGCTTAAACTCCTCAGTGGAAAATACTCTTCAAGTAACACTGTTGCTTTTCATCATGGAAACATTCTTGCCCAGTTGTGAAAGTGCGGTTTAAAAAAAGAAGTTCTGCTTTTTTGTGAGCAGGCTATTTTTACTGACACTGCGTGAACTTACCCAGCATATTTACCTTATATCCGGCTGTGTTGTGATGATAACTGTTACATTTATTTTTGTCAGGTACGCGCGTGTGTGTGTGTGTTTACCAGCTCTAATGGTAGCAGCTAGATAACCTCACCCCTGAGGATCCCATCCCCTCATCATGTCAGAGGTCCAGGTAAGACGGAGGTGTGCAACAACACATACACATAGTGCATGTGATCTGATTGCTGCTTATTAAAGTGCCCGGGCCCCTGTGTAGACTCCTTGGCCGCAGGGCACAGAGTGTGTGGCCAGGTACAGCTTTAAAGGGACGTCAGAGCAGGACCTGCCCTTTAACAAAGGAGACGTGTTGAGCATCGTCGTGGTCACAAAGGTAATGCTGCATATATCCCACACCAAGTGTGTGAACGTGACAGACTCTAGATTATTTAACATGTTATGCTACGCGTTGCTTTTCAGGATCCAAACTGGTACCAAGCTAAAAACTCGGCAGGTCGCGAGGGAACAATCCCGGCCAACTACGTCCAGAAAAGGGAAGGTGTCAAGTCCGGGGGCAAACTGAGCCTCATGCCGTGAGTCCACAGATCCTTATGCACTCGATCTGATTGTAATCGTTTACTTTAAAGCAGCCAGGTTTCGGTTTGTCTCTATGTGGGACTCTGCCCGCCCACCTCCGCTTTGAGTTGTGTCTTCAGCCACGGCTAAAATAGCTCCACTTTCCCTCCAGCCTACGGCCATGTGGTCGGGTGAGAGCAGCTGTGATCCAGAGTTACGTGAACGGAGACCACAGTTTGGTCGGGCTGTGTTGTAATTGCAGAGCATGCCTGGTAGCTCAGCCTTTGCTCGAATTCTGCACAGCTTCCTGTTGAGATTTTTCTTTCAACGAGTTTGCTCATGCGACAGACTACATAAGTAAGCAAGTGCAATTTATTAACAGTGCACTTGTTCTTAAGATGAAATGTGCTGAAGCCCAGTCCAGCAACGAGTAGCATGAAACATAAAGGCAATTCTCATAATGAAATGGAAACTATATTTAACAGTTGTACTTGAGCTTCTCTCAGTCATATCTACCCAGCGTTGACCTTAAATCATCACGTATTCCTTTTTTTTTTTTTTTCAATTTAACCAAAACAATAAAGTCAAAGGAGATTTATTATGCTTTCTAAGATTATCTTCTCGGTAGTGTGTTCTAAGGTTTTTTTGTTTAAGACTCCTGAAGGAAATGTTTCATACATGGGAGATGAAGATCAACCGGTCTAATATTTGCATCTGAGCATGCTCTATTGCTGTAGTGTGTTCTCATTTGTGAAATATATGCTTATGGCGTTTAGCCTAACAAATCTGGGAAAGACAAGGAGAATAGGCCAATCAAAACAGGCCCCTGAGTGGAGGCGCTGTTGTGGGTATTTAATCGGGGAACTGAAAACTGGGAGGGAAGCGGCTTCTATTTCAGTGAACAGAAAGTTGTCTGAGCTCCCAGAAGATTTTCTGTGTCAAATGTAAATGTGACTTTCTCATGGAGCCAGATGCCAATGCATTTATTGGCCGATCTGCGACAGTGTCAGTAATAAAACTGATCTGTGAAATACTTCAATAACCACGTTCATCCGTTTTCCCTCCGGACCCATTTATGGTCAGTAATTTGACAATGAAATAAAATTAACAAGGAAAGATGGAAATGTCTTGAGTTATGGGAAATAACTGGTGACACAGTGATAAATATTAATAAATAACCCTCAGGGCAGTCAGTGTTAACCCTTGAAATGCCTCGTCAGTGCATTGCCAATAGGCCTTTGGTAAACATGGACATGGACTTTGTTTGATTGTTATATTTTTCGTGTGACCTGTGGCTCTCAGATGGTTTCATGGGAAGATCACACGGAACCAGGCGGAGCAGCTGCTCTGCCCCCCTGAAACAGGCCTGTTCTTGGTGAGAGAGAGCACCAACTTCCCCGGCGACTACACCCTGTGCGTGAGCTGCGACGCCAAGGTTGAGCACTATCGCATCATCTACCACAACGGCAAGCTCACGATCGACGAGGAAGTGTACTTTGAGAACCTCATGCAGCTGGTTGAGGTGAGACGAGAAATGACATTTTTTTTGCGCACAACATTTACACAAAGTTTCTGGTGTTGGCGCCGGAGCTTCATCGAGTGTTACTGTGCTGTGCCAGTGATGCGCTTTCCTGTCCCCCATTATTGTGCCGCCTCCTACACCACATGCAGTTCCTGGAACTTAATAATGAACAGGAAGTGTCGAAGAGGAAGAGCAAGCTGTATGCTGAGGTTCAGAGTTCTAACCTCAGGAAGAACTGAAATGTTTTCACACTTTTGTTTGAAAATGACTCATTTTGAAACTCTTTGAAAGGTGCATGGTTTAAACTGCAGAGCAGTGTGCCACTTCAGTTACGCTCATTTGAAGCAAAACTTCCGCTGTCAGTCGGCCATGCTTTTTCTTTTGTACAGACAGCCCTCTATTGGTCACAGCGAAGCACTGCTCACTGCTTGATTTATGGTCAAAGACAAGTTCTGTGACATCAGAGCTGCTTTGACCCAGACAATCTATTCAGGTCGTCTTAAGCCCAAATAAGCATCCATATGTGTGGAGAGGTGACAGTGGAGAACCTTGCATGCTATTTAAATGGTGGATCTGGTGCTTCCTTCGATTATACAGTGACACTCCACTGCATATTCATGCTGCTCCCAGACAGTTTTTAATTTGTCTCTCCTTGTTGCAGCACTACACCAAAGATGCTGATGGCCTGTGCACCAGACTCATCAAGCCAAAGGTGGAGGAGGGGACGGTTGCTGCTCAGGATGAATTTTCCAGAAGTGAGGCTCAGTTTGTCATTCTTTTTGCATGAAATAAACATTTCAGCATTCTTGTTTTTTGTGCCTGTTATGTCTGAGCTGCTTGTTTTCTCTGTGACTGACCAACAGGCGGCTGGTCAATGAACAGGAAAGACCTCAAGCTACAGCAGGTGATTGGAAAAGGAGAGTTTGGAGGCAAGTTCACATTTAATTATTTATTTTACACTGCCTCATAGAGGTGACCCAGCTGTATATTGTGTCTACAGTATCAGTGTAGTCATGCATGATGTTTGCTTCAAGTTCTTGATTAAAATCAAGTCCTCGGCTTATGGTCTATTAAGTACAGTTTCCCTGTTTGTTGTCTTTGTTTGTGATTGTTCCAGATGTCATGGTGGGAGACTACAGAGGGACCAAAGTAGCTGTGAAGTGCATAAAGAACGATGCTACAGCACAGGCCTTCATTGCTGAGGCTTCTGTCATGACGTAAGGATCATTGAGAAATTGATATATATTTAACAGCTGAAATAATTGACTATATAAATAGAGGGCTGCATGCTCCTGTCCTCTCTCAGACAACTACGGCACAATAACCTGGTGCAGCTGCTTGGAGTCATAGTAGAGGAGAACGGGAATCTGTTCATAGTGACTGAGTACATGGCCAAGGTAGGTGGACGCCTGTCTGATCAGTGATCAGCAGCATATGTCATCATGGTATTGAACATGCAAACCTTTTTCAATTTTGATTTCAGGGCTGTTTGGTTGACTACTTACGTTCCAGAGGACGAACAGTACTCAGTGGAGATGCTCTCCTCAATTTTACACTGTGCGTATTTCTGCCCTCTCGTAGACTGTGCACTGGATATTTCTCTTAATAATGTCCTGCGTTTATGAAAGGAAACATCCTACTTTTGTCCCCTGTCCCTGCAGAGACGTCTGTGAAGCCATGGCATACCTGGAGGCGAATAACTTCGTCCACCGAGACTTAGCAGCTCGAAACGTTCTTGTGTCCGAGGACAATATCGCCAAAGTCAGTGACTTTGGTTTGACCAAGGAAGCCTCCTCCACTCAGGACACTGCAAAGTTGCCCGTGAAGTGGACGTCCCCAGAGGCCCTCAGAGAAAAGGTACCGGTGTTGGAAGGCCTGCTGTGTAGTGGTCTGTGCCATGTTTCAACACTACACAGTGAAACGCTCACATTTGTCCTTTTATTTTTATTTGTAGAAATTTTCCACCAAATCAGACGTTTGGAGCTATGGGATTTTGCTCTGGGAGATTTACTCTTTCGGGCGAGTACCTTACCCAAGAATTGTAAGTATCAACGTGTTTTTGAGACAGACAGAAAGGTATTTACCAAGTTCCAAAGAAAAATGTCTTTAATTTGATGTACAAAAGTTAAACTCAACAATTTTAGGACCCATCAACTCTGGTCTCATGAGGCAGTGGATATCAGGGCCAACGCTGTATTTCTTTTTTTCGTACACTGTTTATAGTGTGACTACTTGTGTTGATGAGTCGAATATTTCCCCTGACTCAACACAAACAGAGATACTGTTCAGAGGTCCATAGCTGCTGTCGGTGAAACACATTCTAAATATCCACTGTTCTCTGCAGCCGCTAAAAGAAGTAGTGCCCCGAGTGGAGAAGGGATATAAAATGGACTGCCCAGATGGCTGCCCTGAGGTGGTGTACAACATCATGAAACAGTGCTGGAACCTGGATCCTGCGGCTCGCCCGAGCTTTCAGATGCTGAAGGAGTGGCTGCAACATGTCAGCCAAGGGAAGGGGAAAAAACTGTGAGCGATTCTACCGAGAAACAAAAGGGGACTTTGATCATGTGTCATTCCGATGACTCGGACCATGACTGGGGAGGAAAAAAGTGATCTCATGGACTTTTTTTATACGTCAGCAGCGAATAGGTTCATCATTGACTGTTAATTAGGACTATGAAATGTTGGTTTCATGGTATCTCAGGTGTGTCAAGCCTCAGTGAGTCTGAGTTACTGCCTCACTTGTTCTTCTCTTCTTGTGCTCTGTTATCGAGAGTGAATGATTAACTGTCATATCGACCAGTTTTGCCTTAAAGTCTCTTGACCTATTTTTATCTTATCGTCAGTTCCGTTTAAGAACTTCTGAACATCATCATCAAGTTGAATCCACAGAATGAGTTCAAGTGGAAAGATGGTGCAAAATGCAATAACTTGCTGCCTTAATATTTTTTTCTCTACAGTTTCCAGGTACACTTTTTTTTGCATGAACTGGTGAATGTTAAATTGTAATTGTATGTCATTTAGGTCACCTTCATCTTTATTGTCCCGTGTTGTGCAGAAAGAGCTTGCTAAGAAATAAAGTGACAACATCAACATTCACAATAAAAACGTGTTTCAGTAAAAAGAGTAAATGCCTTCCACCTACAAACATGTAGGTGGATGACTTCATCAGTGTTGGATTCACCCCAACTATCTGGAGTTTGTATGTAATGAGAAAACGACAATGTTAATACATTTAATATGCTGCCATTTTCAACAATAAAAATATTTTGTAAATCGTAAAAAAAAAAGTATATTTTGGATGTATTTTCATTGTATGAATTGTTGTTTTCTTTTCCACCAGCTCAAGTCATTTTACAGTTCAGTGGGGAGAGGCTCAATGAAGACAATAGTGCCACTAAGCTACGTACTACGTACACGTACATGAAGTAAATTAAACCGTACATTAAACCTATTCTGCAGTTATAGTGCAGAAGAATTTAAGTATTTTTGTACATGAAGTTAAATTGCAAAAGTATTTACATTCAACCGATTCATTTGCCAGCTTAGACCCGGAAGTCACTCGAACGTCACCCGTGACGTCAGGTTTAACAGCCGGTCGTTTGTCTGCGGTGTGTGACTGGAGCAGCAGCTCTCTCTCTCTCTCACACACACACACACAAACACACACCGTCCCTGCCGTTCTCTGTCATGGACGCTGAGGCTGATGTCTTCTACCGGCAGCTTCCTAAAGTGGTGAGTCTCCAGATACTATAACCTAGTGCTCACCGCGCGAGCTGCGGTAGCCACATGCTAACACCGGCGTGCTAACTGTCCCAGGAGCTCCATGCTCACCTCAACGGCTCCGTCAGCTCCCAGACTATCGAGAAGCTCATCCAGACCAAACCGCATCTGCACATCGGACACGACATGACGGCCATCGGTAAAGGACAGAGGCGGACCCTGGACGAGTGAGTGTGGCTGGAATACGAGGAGCTGGTGATGAGGAGCTAATGGCTTCTTTGGACTCTGTGTGAAGCAAAGGACGCAGTCATTAAAACATCATGGCGCACGTGTCCGCAGGTGTTTTCAGGTCTTCAAAGTCATCCATCAGCTGGTGGACACAGAGGAGGACATCCTCATGGTGAGGACAACCCCCACCCCCATAACAATATCAACATGTTCATCTTTAACAGTCGCTCATTTGATGGGGGTCCTCTCCAGGTGGCCACAGATGTGATCAGGGAGTTTGCCGCTGATTCTGTGAAGTACTTGGAGCTCAGAAGTACACCGAGAGAGGTGAAGAACACAGGTAACAGTACTTCAAAACGTCCAGCCTCGTGCTCTGATTGAGATTGTTTGTTTGTTTTTTTAATGAGGTTGTTAATCTTTCAAATACAGTTGTAATCATTACTTGATGATTTCATACTCAAGTTGATTAACTTCTTTCTCAGGATTGACCAAAAAGAGATATATTGAAACCATCATCAGAGCCATCCAGCAGTGTAAAAATGAGGGACTGGACATTGATGTCAGGTAGGTGTATTTTTTTGTATGAAACGTAGACAAATGCCAGTTAAGTATGGACACATCTGCTTCCTGGGTCTGTCTTCCACTTAATGAGGGAGCTTCATCATGTGGGAACTGTTGGGTTTCTCACCTTCTATGGAAAGTGCTTTGAGATCATGGATATTATGATTTAGTGTTACACAGATAAACTATAATTGGCACAGTGCACGATGTTTGACTGTAATGCTAAAATCATGCCATTTATCTTGAAGGTTTCTTGTGGCCATTGATCGCAGGAATGGGCCACAGGTTGCCATGGAGACAGTTGAGCTGGCAGAGGAGTTCATGCTGTCTTCTGATGGTTTGGTTGTGGGACTCGACCTGAGTGGAGATCCAATGGTCAGTAAACCAGTTTGAATCAGTGGCTCACGAAGATCTTAATTGTACATTTATTAAATTTAACATAATATTTTTAACAATAGTGTCAAATTAGAAATTTCTACTCTGTCACATATGGATTTGTTTTATCTGTATCATTTTTGTCACCTTTTTCTCAGGTGGGTGATGGAAAAACGTTCCTTCCAGCTCTCGAGAGGGCCAAGAGCTGTGGACTGAAGTTGTCACTGCACCTTTCAGAAGTATGATAACAACAATCATCATGTGAGTTTAAGCCGCATTATCTGTAACTACAGTGACATTGCAACAATTAAAAATGCTGCAGGTGCCGTCCCAGCTAGAGGAGTCGGATTTGTTGTTGAATCTTCCTCCGAACAGAATCGGTCACGGCACCTTCTTGCACCCAGAAGTTGGTGGATCTCAAAGCCTGGTTGATAAAGTGCTGAAGAACAACATACCACTGGGTAAGACTGAGCTGGAGATGGCATGATTGTTCTGTGGCCTGTACAGTTTGCTAACTGTTATCTCCCTTATAGAGCTGTGCCTGACCTCAAATCTAAAGGGACAAACGGTGCCGTGTTACTCCAAACATCATTTTAAATACTGGTACGAGCTGGGGCATCCAAGTGTGATTTGTGTAAGTTTCATCTCTCTCTCTCTCTCTCTCTCTCTCTCTCTGTGTCTGTGTCTGTGTCTGTGTCTGTGTCTGTGTGTCTGTGTCTGTGTCTGTGTCTGTGTCTGTGTCTGTGTCTGTGTGTGTGTGTGTGTGTGTGTGTGTGTGTGTGTGTGTGTGTG